>CAJNOJ010000242.1:0-156355 GCA_905250025.1 Adineta ricciae
GATGATAAAGTTCTTGGGCAGGTGAATGAACGAGTAGTAAGAAATATTTCTCTTGGGTTTTGTTTAAAATATTGCAGGAATAATCACTTTTGTCGATCAATTGTCGAATGTATGGAATATGCAATCGTTGATGAGTAATTCGAGCATTGATCACAATAAGAAGAACTTTCTTTTCTTTATCGTTTTCAAACTTTTGAAATCGTTCTTCTAACTTCACTGAATTTTCAATTACAACCTACAAAAGACAAAGAATTAAACGTTTAAAACTAGGGGTGGCACTTTAACTTTAAAGAAAAAGTTAAAGTATAAAGTTGCTTAAAAACATAAAATAAAGAAGTTTAACGCGACTTTAAAGAACTTTATACTTTAACTTTTTCTTTAAAGTTAAAGTTAAAGTGCCACCCCTATTTAAAACTGTGTTCCACATGGACAAAAACGACTTACCAAATTGAGTATATCAATATGATTGAAATTATCAGTATATTCATTGATATTTAAATCGCCAAATACTTCATGACTTGCCTGATCACGAAGTCCAACAACATAGGACGATGTGCGTGTGAATATCATTACTTTTCGAGTGATTTTTGAGCCGTTCGTTACTGGTATTTGTGCATTAGTTGTTATTGCTAGTAGATCATCATTCGGAAGGGATAGAGATGGATTTGAAAGGAGCTGTCGAATGAAGTTTCCGACGTGAAAATGTTCTTGTTGGTGAAAATAATTGATGCATAGTAATCGTGCAAGTTTATCTTCAAAACTACGGTGGACAAAATTCATAGTACACTTTTTATTTTTATCTAAAACATAAAGTTTATCGCTAGAAGAAGTTTTCTCGGATATATATTAATCGCAAAAATATAGATATTTATTCCCTCTACTGAAAGGAGGGTAGTGCGTCGAGCTGATATCACCGAAAAAACGAGTTGATGTTCGTTCGTTTGTTCGTTCGTTCGTCCGTTCATTCATTTTTCTTCCAATATTACCTAATACTAGCTCATAGTAGTAAGGGTTGACTGAAGGGTAATCGGGGTCAAGGATCTCGAATCCGGTGTTAGTTTCTCGAAATTCCAATTAACTAATTAGCTAATTAAGTAATGAAAATTTTTTTGTTGCCGAGTAAGGGTTAACCGAAGGGTAATCGGGGTCGAGGATCTCGAATCCAGTGTTAGTTTTTTCATGAACACTTTCTGGCCAGTTTTTTTTGCGACAAAGGATCAATTTTTAGACGATAACGTTTTAAGCGGCAATATGTAGAGCAAAAAAAGTAATAGCTGACTGACGTCCGATCGCTGGATCTCCATAGTCATCAGCATATTACCGAGATCACACACTTTTATAAACATCTATACTATACGAATATCATCTGACGCCAGTCATTCAAAATACTGTTTCGCTTGTCAGGTGTTGTCTTCGACAGTCACAGTAGCACAAAGAGGGTGACTTTTAAAGAAGGAATAGAGGAGAATGAATGAATTAGTTTCAAAAGTGACTCTAGACTAAATGGAAGAGTGAAAATGTTCATGTAACGGCTAGCCGCGAGTGGCCGACCGGAGGGAGGCCGACGAGCGACTAGTCGTCGATTTGCAGAATAACATTTTTAAGAACAAACTTTGTGATTTTTATAGAGCTTTAAGATTTCTTGGTCAGAAATTAATCGTTGCTCTGCACGAACATAGGTGGCAGCTATTTAAGGTTCCTCTTGGTGGAGAGAAGATTGAAACCTTTTCCAGAGAATCATATAGCTATGTACAGCTTCTAAGTTTTTGATTTTCCGAAATGTGCTCATTTGCAGAACGCGTCTTAGTCCGAATGAAGTTAAGATAGTAAAATGAGCACGCATGGGAACAGCTAGCCGTGAGTGGCCGACTGAAGGGAGGCCGACGAACGACTAGTTGTTTCTTTTGAAAATTAGTTGAAAAGTGAGATTTATAAAACTGTCCCATAGTGACCATAATTTTTCTAAGGTATATAGTATATATATAACGTCTTTTCGAGCTGCGAGAAAAAATATGTAGATCACTGTAACGACAAACTGGTTGAGTAGCTGACCGCTTCTCACGGTATCGATGTTTATTGACTACTCTACATGACCAGAATGTATCTTTTTCACAATAAGACACGCGCTTATATAGAGAAGAGGAAAAAGAGATATGACCCGGAGATAGTATGATATAGAGGTGAGAGGATAAAGAACAGAAAGAAATGAACGATATCATTATCGTTACAATCACCAACTCATTCAACTAAAAATCATGATAAAGGATATACTGTAGGTCACGAAGTTGTGAAGAATTTCGGCAACCTTGCTAGAGACGGACTCAACAAGAATGAGGTACTTTTTAATATGAAAATATCATTAAACACTTATTAGGTACCAACGGCTAGTGGTGAGTGGTTGACCGGGGAGAGGCCGACAAACGACTAGGCGTTATAATTTCAGAAGATTTCAGGAAGCGAAATTGGTCTACGTAAAACATTCTGACAAATTATCAAATGATCAGATCGTTCAACTGAAATAACATTTTTCTCTCTTTGGATGAATAGTGGCGCTCTAATACTATCCTTTCAGTAGAGGCTTTAGCGGCTACTAGGTCGCGTTACTTGTACTACAAATAAAATCTAATACGAAGATACAAACTGTTGATATATCTTTTGAGTCTTTTTAATACAAGATTGAACAACATTTAATGATAAACTGTAAATAGCTTGATCAACAGTATTCTCCCATTCATTTTGTGATTTTGGATTTTTCTTCTTAACTTGTTGTTTGATAATGTTCCAGATTAGTTCGATTGCATTAAAATCAGGACCATATTTTTGTGAATTCAGAAAGAATTCAAATAGACCATTGTATGCAATAATTACGCTGGATGGAGCCACTGATGTGGTAAATCCTAAATAGTATATACACAAATACAGCAGGTCTAAAACAATTAAAAACTGATAATCTGATATATGAACTGTACTGAAATAGGCAATAAACACAAAATAATATATGCGAGAAAACTTTTTTTAGCGATAAACTCTATGTTTTAGAAGAAAATAAAAAGTGTATTATTAATTTTGTCCACCGTAGAATGGTTAATTGAGAATAATGTTGATGTGTATTTAGAAAATAACTTTGATCAGTTTCGTTTTGCTTCATCAATGACAATAAACACGAATAGAGAGTATTTTCATTCAAACCATAGAAATATTGATTACCGAAATGTTGAATAAATGTTTGAAGTTTTTCTTCAATGTTTTTCATTATTGTTCGATCATTGATCGAGAGTTGATCGAATTGGATTTGATAGAAATCACGAACACTTAACGAATATTTTTGAAAACGACTTAGAAACGGTGCTGGGATTTCTTTGAATTCGCTTCGTTTAATATGAACAATACACTGAAAATCTTCATGAACAACCACATCAATCGTTTTCGGACCAATGGCCACTTTCGAAAAGATTTTTCTCATATCACCGGTTGCCATAATCGAAAAATTTTGATTGAAAACATCATACAAGGATCCATGAATTCGTCCTGTATTGACCATCAGTATCGTTTTTCCTGTCTCCATACACAATTTAATAGTTGATAAGATTTCCACATTTCGTAGTTCATTATCTATGTCATCAGGAAAGTCGGACATACGAAAGACAGTTGTTCGATTAGGATCGAGATTAAGAATTCCGCTTTGGGAAAGTAAACGAACAGCACTTTCATCTTCTGATTCATCAATGATCAATTTGTATCGTCCATAAAGACGACGTCGAACAGAGTCAAGTTTCATGGATTCACCTAAGATTCTTGGAACATTACGACGATGTATAGGTATTTTAAAATTAGGATATTGTTCTTGAACAGCTTTAAAAAAGATCTCAACCAATCTTTCGAATTCAGTTTGTGATATTCCATTAAAATTATCTTCCAATGCTCGTAAAAGACTCACTGGTGTTATTCCTGCAAAACGAATTTCCTGATCGACATCATTTGTTGTTGGTGTTAATTCAAATCGTAATTCACGTAGCATATAAATAAAATCACGATCGTGATAAATATGAGGAATATCTGGTGCGATCAACACTCGTCGATATCCTTGACAAAGACCATAAATAATCTTTTGAAGATAATCATCTGCAACGGGTTGATTATGATCAGTTTGAAGACCAAGACAACCGTATGCTAAAATCTTCTGATCGTCTTTTGATGGTAATGAACGATAAACACAAATCATTCGATTTGCATTCGCTGCATCAAAAGCTCGATTTGCAACAGCAACAAAGGCGACTTTACATTCATCGAGATAAGGATGCAAAACTTTCAAGACCATTTTCTTCTCATCCGGCAATGAAGCTTCATCGAGAAATACGACCTAAAAATCAAAGATTATTTCATAACAAGAAAACACTCTGATTTCAACGAACTTACGCATCGTGTGTTCATTCGATTTTGTTCATAATGTTGTTCACGTTTGATGGCTCGTTCGAATATGTAGGCAATATCTTCCGAACGACTATATTTCGATCCGAGGCAAAAGAAAGGGTCAATAGCTGGTAAACGCTTACAAAATGGTTTCACTGATAGTTGTGAACCTTGGAGGTTTTGCAAAACAATTTGAAATGACAGAGTTTTCGATTGACCGGGTGCACCAATAATGCACAATGGTGTTCGAGTAACAACACTAACGACAATTGAGAATATATGTTCACGAACCTTTCAAATGAAAACAATGAAATCATTCAGATTAAATACGAATTGGTGTATACTTACAGCTTGATTGATAGCAACACCATGTGGAATGACGAAATTGTCGGTATTAACGAATTTATGTAGTTCAGATTTAATAACATCAACAAAATCAGGTATTGTACGAGAAAGAATTTCAGCAAGTTGTTCTCGTGGTGGTGTCTCGTAATTTTTCCGTTGTTCATTATCTTCGATGGTTGGAAGACGAAAATAATAAATTAAAGCTAATGCCAATGCAATACATCGAATAGGATTTGGTTGATACATGTCACCAGCTATATCCACTTCGTCATCAAATCGAATCTTCCAAAAGAAATCGATCAGATTGAAACAGCGTTGAATTTCTCGCTGAGAAACCGAATTTTTTCCTAAATATTCTTCGCAAAATGCTTGTGCATTCAAAATTGATTCCGATAACATTTCTTGCGCATATTCTTCTAAAGGCATTTCCAATCTTTGATTCACGTTGGTATTTCCGTGAAGTATTTGAATCTTTTTCTTAATATAACTTCTCAACGATGTTTGTTCCAATGCTCCATAACACACTTTGAGATTTTCCAATGCTTGCGGCAATTGATGAACAAGATAATCTCGCCGATGAATACCAGAATCAGGACTTGGTTCAATTGATGGATTGATTGCAGCGGTGAAAAAGAGATTTTCTGGCAGATCTTTACCGTGCAATGTCCGGTCAATAAACATTTCTTTGAAAAGACCAAGACATGATGCTGTGTTGACCTCGTCAAAGAATACGACGAACTCCATATCGGATAATTCGCGTGCTAATTGACAGATTGGGAACATAAATTGTTCGAGTTGTTCTTCGGTCACACCAGGATGTAATAATAAACGATAGAAAAGCGGTTTAATTTGACTATACATCAAATATTCATTAAAGATTCCGATGGATACGTGTACTGCTGATGACCGGGCTTCATGAAGTAATGTTTGAAGACGAAAGCTTGGCTCAATCAAGGGGAAAAAAGTTAATTGAGAAGTGACATATTCGTATAAAGCGGAGGTTAAGCTTTGTACAATATTCATAGCGTTTTCACTTGCAATCGTGATAAGTGTTTTCCACAGATATCGTAACATATCATTGTTATATTCATAATTTAGTAAGGACTTCTTTATTTCTTCTAATAATGGAAGATCAACAATTACTCCTTGTTGAACAAGCGCTGGTTCAGCTTGAGGAGCCGCTAAAGGAGCAATAATCGGTTGTGGTGCGCGATTCTGATTAAATGGATCCTCTTGTTCGTCATCAACTAGTTGAAGACGATGACGGTACATGTTCGCCAGCTGATCTTCTTCATCATTATCATCAACAGTTTCATCATCATCGGTGCCCATCAGTTTCGGTTTAATTTTTTCTAGAAATGAATTCATCAAATTCACCTCCTTTTCGAATATTTCTGACAAGACTGTTGTTACAAACCATAAACTAAGTCTTTCACGTATTCTTGGTGCAACATCATCGTTTACTGGAGCATTGAGTATTTTTGCATTTAACAACAACGAGTAGAATTTCAAAAGAAACGTCTTTCCAACGCCAGTATCACCTTCAATAATTAACGATAATTTTGTTAACTTTCGCTCATGAACATGAAATAATTTATACGCAAAGTTTTCAGTTAAAATAAATTTCATCTCACTCATTATTTGAATGAAATCTTCATATTTAATATCAATCAACCATGATAAGCATTTCGCATAGTAATCTTTCTGTTGAAATTCAGGGCTCAACGAAGGATTTTGTTCGTTAAATAGCTGTTTGATTCCTCTTGGAACATTGTTCCAGTCATCATGCAATAAATATAAAGAAAAGGCTGGGTCATAAACAAGATAAATACGAGGATAATTTGTATGACGAAAATCGATTTGTGAAAGTGATCGAGCTTCTTGAATCATTTGTTTTAGAGCCGTTGAACCAAGATTTCTTTTTGATGTATTAAACCGATAGTAAAAACCAGTAAAAAATTTTACTCTTCGGTGTAAAAATTTTGTAAATGAAAGTTCCGAGATTTTGTTTTTTGGCAATTCAGGAGCATACTCTTTGATACATTCATGAATCAAAGTACGACATTCATCAGGATTCGTTAATTTGTCAAAATCAACTGGTTGTTCATCATTTGTTAGTGTGATGATCAATTCGCGATCGATTGTTCCGTTTTTGTAAGCTTTTAGAAATCGTGCGACAAGCTCTTCTTCTTCGCCAATAAATAATTGATAGTTCCTTTCGGTAATTTCTTCGAAAGTGTACGAAGAAATAATAGACAATATCGGTAAAATTTGATTAAAGTTCTCTTTGATTGTCATTTTGTACTTATCCGTATAAGGAATTTCAATGTAAAATTTCCATTGTTTATCTTTAGGTAATGAAAATGTTAAACCTGTTGTACTATCAGTTAACGTTCTGCTGATAAATAAGGAGAGAAGAGTACGATTCAATTGCTCAAATGGTGCATGAATGGATACATTGAATGAGACAGATGGATCAGTATTTACTAGCTTTGAATCATAGGAAAGAAATGAAGTGATTAACGTGGATAGATTTAATGTATCGTTGATACTGAAACAAGATGTTTCAGGAGTTTTGTATTTTGTATTAATCAGATGAGTTTTTCCTATGAAAAAGAGGAAGAATCTTTAAGCAAAAAGTAATCTTTTGACTTACCAATTCCAGCGATTCCGCAGATGATTTGAATTTGTGGTTGAATCCAGTTATTTTGCTCAAACAGTCGTGTTATTTGTGAATGTGTATGGTGTGGTTGACGAAACTTTGGTGGAATATGAAAGAATCTTAATCCTTTTCGACTTGTTGTCAATTCATTTGAAAAATAATAAACAGTTCCATGTGTTTGCTCTTGTTTTGTTAATTCATCTTGTTCGTTCAAAAGAATTTCACGAAGACGATGATGCATTTGATCAATATTNATTTTTTCATAATTCCAATAATCAATGTACATTCAGATGCAGTTTTAATTAGTTGCAAATGTTGACCTTGAAGATTTTGAAATTGTTTCTTTAAGGTATTGTACGCCTGAGTTATTTCTTTCAGTGAACAATTTTCATCACGCAAACGTTTTAAATGATTAATAAAATCATCATCATCATCAGCTGATAGGATATCAAATTGTTCGATACAATTAAGAATAATATTAATATGACTATAATATTGATAAATTTGAAGCCATTCACAAACTTGTTCAATTTCCTTATCTGTTGGATTGGCTACAATAACTGTTGATGAACGTTGTCGATGTGTACCATTGTTCGATGAACGATTCATAAAAAGTTTTTGAACTTCTTCTCGAATATGAATATTCTTATCACAGAATACTAATTTCAAATCGGTCATATCTCTCAGACTAACACTTCCATCAAGAACACTATCGATAAATTGGAAAACTTTATCGAGTAATTGACTGATTTCTTTTTCTTTAACCGGACCATTGAAATGTTTATTAAATGCTTCATAAAACATATTGAATATTCCATTGAATAAATGACACGTTGACAGTGAAGTTTGAATAATTCGATACCAAACAGTTCGCGGATTGTGAAGCTTTTCATTGTCAATTGTTATGACCAATTGACCAGCTCGTTGTGTTTCAAATTCTCCTTGTAAAACATATTTTTCAATAGTGACGTTCTTCTTCGTATATAACAATTCGTTGTCATCTTGTACTTCTGCTAAGCTATATTGAATTTGAATATCGCATGGAAATTTATCACTGGCTATTGACCATTGAACATGTTGACGATCTTGAATAGGAAATGTCTTTGAGATCTTCGTCTTTGCAGGTATATGAAACGAATTATTAGGTTGTAGTCGTTTTAAATCACGAATGTAATTTACTGAATCCATACGAGTATTTAATTCACCGGCATCGATCATTTGAAATGAAGTTAAACAATTAAATAAATGACAAAGTCGTCGAAGATCGTTAAATGGTTGAAAAAGTTTTAAAATTCGTTCAACGATTGTTTTCATTTGGATAACGGTTGTTGAGGAATTATCTTTGGCATTATGAATATCTCGAAGTAATGGAGCAGCTCCATCAACATTCAAATTCTTAAGCCATTCAATAATATATAAGGAAATTGTAAGAAATCTATCAAACCATTGTAACCATTCATTCACTTGTTCAAGAAATCTTTTAAAATATTCTTCTTTCGATTCAGTTAATGTAATGTTGATGTCTTTGGGGATAAATGAAATGAACAGTTCAGTTTTTCGAGATGACAAAGGAAATTCATATTGCTGTAGATTGTTATCAGCGAATATTTGCTGAATATCTGTTTTAGAAAGGAAGAAGTACGCAATTGTAGAATTATGCAAATCACGATATGTCGAACAGGACTCTGCAAAATGAAAAATAGTAGGTAAAGTGTGTATGTTTTGAGAAATAAACAAACCTCGTAGAAGTAAAATTTTTTCAATTGATTTTTGTCCATTTGCTATAAATTCATCGACTTGTTTTGCATCGATTTCATATGTTTGTTCTTGTCGAATATTTTCAACGAAATTGAGTATGACTTCAATGTTTGGAAGAGATAAAACTGATTTGGCGTATTTAACAATAAGCATTTCGAATAAATTAATAACTAAAAGGATTGTTAATGTATCCGATTTGTCATAAGCATCATGTTTAACTACTTTCATCCACTCATTTAGTTTATACAGCACATCATTTGCATTGTCCTGCTTAGATCGAAGAATACTTAAATGTATAATTCTCTTCCATATATAAATTGCCCATCGGTTATTGTGGTGATGCTCGCAGAATGAGTGATAAATATTTGAGTTCACATTAAACAGAAAATCATCGGCAACAAGCAAAAGAAGTTCTTCCAACCATTCGTCTTTAATGATGGATGCCGGATCATTTCTCTCACACAGATCTTGATCGAAATCATTTAGGTTTCGAAAAAGATCAATAATTTTCTGAACCCTATTCAATCGAGCATCCATCCGAAATAACAAGTGATAAACAATGAGTGAACAACTTGGTTGGTGTAAATCATTTGTTGCTGACATTTCGAGACCAATCGATAAAAATTCCTTGAGACGCACTCGAGTAAACAGGCGGGAGTGTCGTTCATTGTTTAGCTGATATTCGATAAATGTTTCGAATATTTTTTCGTATATCTGTAGAAAACGTGGACGATTTTCAGCAGTAGTTTCCTTCCTACAATGGCGAGCGCTTTGTGTGTAATACAAGAAACTTTCGATCGATGCATTCATAGTATGGGTACGTATTCTGGAAGTCAGATGCTTCTGATTGACATCATTTAGTTCACAATGCGTACAAATACTAATGAACATTGTCCATGCGTTGTCAAGATCGACATTACTAGTATAAATTGCGAAATAGATGTCGAATAAACGATCACGACGACTAATAATTTTGAAGAATTGTAGAATGTGCGAAAATGAATAAAATTTCTGTTGTACACCTTTTTCGAAATAAGTAGAATATTTGTCGAGAAATTCTTCTTGAGCGAAACTTAACTCCCGAGAAAGTCGTATAAGAATAAGAATGAGAGAATCTGATGGTTGTTTTTTAACAGGAACTTTGTCAATAAGTTTCATAAATCCTTGTAAATCCAGTGGAAAATCTCGAAATGTGAATTCATAACTCATGTATCGAGATATAAAATCTTGTATAAAAATCTTCGAATCTTTTATGTTTGATATAATTTGTTTCCATTCTAATTGATCTTGCAGGATCTGTGATGCTTGTAATGCTAATTTGCATAAGACAAAGAATAAATGTAATTTCTGTTCATCGATTTTTGTTATTGACATCAAATGTTCAACAATGTTCATTTTCAATACTTGATCTTTGTCTTGTATTAAAAGATTTGGTTGTGAGCTTTTTTGGTCAATGGATATTTTCGATAATGAATCATGTAGTTCCTCTTTCAATTGTCTCACACTATTGTCCAATGTTCTTGTCCACCCTATATAAGAGTTTTGCTTGATAACTGCTTGGTATTCTTCGATTCGACGATGCATATACAGATATGAATCAATACGAGACGAAAATTTTCTTGATAATTCATCTGTTGTTAGACTACTCGCTAAACATGCGATAATAAAATTCACATCGTTTGAAAATGTACTATTTCCATAAACTCGATTAGTTTCATCGAAATTTTGAAATCGTGATAAAACAAGATCATAGAATGAGACGCCTTCACTATCTTCGTCAAAAATTTTGCTGATTGATCGAGCTGCTTCCGATAATTTGTCTTTGCCACCGTACTTCTCGCGCAAATTTTTCATTTTACCCATAGTAACGTTTGTTATAGAATGTTTCAAATATCTAAAATTGAATGAAATAGAACGTTGCTAAACGTACCTACTCGTAAAACATTTGTGAAAAGCTAAATGCTTCTATATGCTGAGAGAGTATGTCATAATATTCTATCGATAGAGAAAAAACCCACAAACAAATGTATTTTTTTTCCTTTTCTCCAACAGAAAAGAAACGATAGAATATAAAAATACGAAGTCTATTTATATCTACCATGCTTTCTGATCTCCGCTGAAAAGTATATTTTGAAACTTCGTTTATTTACCTTAAGTGGAAAACATAAAAGAACAAGAGAATTAGTCATCAGAGAAGATATATCTATGTGTATTTACGCAAAAGGATCGAAGTTTGACTTAGTGTTATCCTATGTGTGTATGGCGTAGTAAAGATACATGTACATCACATTACATTGGCATTTTTATATTTTAACATGTCAGTTAAGCAAATTATTGTATACGAATCCGATGATCTAGATCAGATAATTGGCCACAGAAGCGACCAGTCCCTTAGCATTCTCGGTAGTAGAATCCGTCTTGCTCAATGTTGTAGCGAATTTCTAACTTTTTTCAGAAATTCACGGTGCACTCTTCGTCACAAGGGAACATTATTTAAAACTTTATCATCTAAATCAGTATCTAGGTCATCGTAACAGTGCTATGTTGGACTATAATACAAGTTTGTTGTTCTTTCAAAATAAAAACTTGCGAATTATTTCCACTTCATCCATTACTACAGAGCAAACATAACCAATAGAGAACAGAAAAGGTGTTTTTCATATGATATATCAATTATAAATGAAGTATATCTATTTTCGAAGAAAATCCCAATATAAATACCTTCTCAAAACTATAATCAGTATACAGAAAAAGACATAGTTGAAAAACGGATGATGAGAAACTTTACATGACCATTCAAATATCATGCAGTATCAGACACAAGTGTAGGATGACTATATCGCTCATAAGTAATGCTGTATTCCTTCTTCAATCTACATTTTTCAAAAGACATACCAAAGCCGATTCAAAGATAATACTTTACAAAAACTTTGAAAATTGATCTTAGTCCTCCTGTGCTCTTTTACGCACTAAAATAGCAATTTACGCTTCTGTAAAATGATTTTCTCGGTTTTAAGCTTACTTGATAGAAAAATACTGACAGTATGTTAGTTTTTTATTTAGAATTATTAATACAAAATGAAATCTTAATCTGGAAAATGAAAATATGGAAAGATACTAAATAACAGACGGATATTTCCGATTCATAATCTAATCGGTCGAATCACATAGCATCACAACTGGATAGTCCAATTAATAAACGTCTCGAAGCAGATTGGGGATGAATATACATTTAAAATGGTGTATGAGTCTTAGATTATATTCAAAAATTTAATTTGCTCTCGTACTTAGTATTATGTTAAATACTAATGAAATTGTATTGAAGACTTAAAATGAGATGAAATAGGAGAAATGAGTTTCATTTCAGAATATACAACAACTCTATGTTCATGATAGATGAGAAGTGTTCCTTTAAACCCCACACTATCAAAATACTGCACTGCATTTTTAAATTCTTATGTGTGGGTAAAAAAGGACCCATGTTGGAAGGATTAGGATTAAATAAGCTAGTTTGTTCACATTATAAAGACTCCATACGTGAAATTCGTTATCAAATTCGATGGCTATTTATTTATATTTGAAAAAGATACAAACAGAAAGAAAATTAACTAAGCGAAAGTATTCTAATGTTAGCGTAAATGAAGAAAACGCATTAAACATCGATAGCTGTGACATAGGCATGAGTTCATTTGATCAATCACCACATGCAGTATCTCATGCTCTGTTTGAATATCTGTGGACACATTTGCGTGAACATAAAATATCGAGTAAGAGTTTGCAAAGACGCTGTTTTCTGTACTAGCGTTGATTCTTGCAAGTTCCCATGATTTGCGCTTCGTTAGTTATCAGGCAACAGATTGTTTTCCGATCGTCGCACTACATATATTCCAAAGAGGATCGCTTATTCAATCGGATAAGTGGTTTGATACATAATTATATTTCATTTGATTGTCCACTCGAATATCATGTCGTTAATACAATCGAAAGAATCAAAATACTTCTCAAGAAAGATGGCTTAAGTCATTTGCAAGCAAACTGAAAAGCATTAGAGTCTACTAGAGAAGTTGCCGAATTCATATTTCATTACCTGTCTTTGAAACAAATATTAATAAATGCATTTTAATTTTGGTTCTATAGTCATCGAATGTTTGAAGTATATTTGTATCAAATCGATATTCGAATTCTTTTAAGTTACAACTCAATAATAGATAGAAAGCATTTGTGTTGAATAGTAACAGTGCATCGTACATGCAAGACACTTTCAGTTACTTTTCTTACTATATGTTATGAACGATTCTTCTGAAGTCTATTTTATCATCGGCTTAGCAACAACCTGCGTTTTGTGAATCTGTTGAGCACTAAAACTGAAAAGTCTCTCAAAAAAATATCTCAGGTACAATAAAACCAGAGTACCATGATTGAATGTGTCATGATGATTCATTTCAACACAACGACATGTGCAACCGGTAAGGTAGTTCATAGTTTCAGGATGAGAATTTGCCGTTTCGCAGCAAATCGATGAAAAAAAACCAGCGAAGTCGTCGATCAGACGTTTTACCTAGAAGTTTTCATACAAAAGCTCTTAGTATATTTGTCATTATAAGATGGCGTCCTTTTTATAACAAGAAAGAATCTTACACTAGATAAACCTATGATCATTAACAATTTCTTTGTTCGTAATTTTCTTCTTCCATGTCCATTCAATTTTAATTATACTCTCGCTCCCCTTTTATTTAACGGACGTCTAGTTTTAGAATTTATTAATAATTCTGTGATTAGCTGTTCATGATTTTTTCCCTTGATTGAACGTAACTCGAACTTTCCCAGCGGCGATCACCATTGAAGCAAAATGTTAAATAACTTCCTGCTAAGATTTTATCGAAAATGAAAGCATTACCATTTCATGTTTTTGTAATTTAATATTACCATTGAAATGAATAAAAACTTAGTGGCAAACGGCAGAGAGGAAGAAAGGAATATTAGTATCGACTTAGACGTTTCTTTTCTCGGTCTGAATAGCCGTCTTTAGTTATATTTTTTAATCAAGGTTATAAGACAAAATAGAAAACATGCGTCTTTTCGTTTAGAAAAAAGGCCAACGAAAAGATCGATCTTTTGTTTTCTCTCTCGTATTCGAAGCGATGCGAAAGGTAATTTAATACTAATTGTATGACGTATATTGTAATAAGACAACAACATTCTTTATTTTGCATACACACACACACACATAATATATATAAAGAGCGAGAACGAACGAATACACAACACGCATCATGAGAGAAAAAGAAATAGTAAAATTTGCACGGCTCACTGGGGAACAGCTCCATGTTCGAGTAATACTTCGTGTCCATCGTGTGTAACATGTGCTGCTGCATTTGGATCATCAGCTAGTTTAATTAAATCGACTATTTCGGCTTTTTCATAGGGTATTTCTAGGAAACTATCACTCTGTTTTAACGATGGCGATCGAGCAGGCGAAGATTCTTTTCCAATAGCAGTTGGCGCAAAAGCATGATTTGACGACGCTTCATCAGTATCTGGTGTCGACGGTTGTTGTAATGGATCATTGGAAAGATCAGTAACAGGTGTATTTAAGATAATTGATGACGGATCGGCATCGATGGAGAAGCGTTTAGCGACTGGATGTGAAGGATGATGACGATCGAAACTGGATTGTTGTGAAAGGATTTTGGTTAATTTTTTTGTTGCAGTACGATTTGTCGGAGGAATAGAAGCGTTCGGAGGTGTTGAAGTAGTTGGCGATGATTGAGTATCACTCGTTGATTTGTCTTCAGGAATGATTAATTTAGGTGTTGCAGAAGAAGACGAAGATGCCATTTAAGCTATTCGTCTAGAAAAACATCGAGAAAATATTTCAGTTGTGTTATAAGAAAGAGTAAAGAAGATAGTTTTAGGTATAAACCATCTATTCAATCGTTGGATAGGTCTACTTTAACCGATGGATGAATGCAAAGCACAAAAAAGGACGACGAAGTAGACAAAGAAAAAGGAGAAAACCTCTTAAAACATAACAACTACTTCTTCTTTTCTCGGAGCTTTTTGTAAGCGAACTGTAATGAAATAGTACTATGCTTATTTGTATAGAACAAAGAAGTAAACAAGCAATCCACTATAATATGAAAAAACCAATATTACAAGACACTTTGGTTTGATTTTACCTGTTCTGATGTAACTTATTTTACATATAGATGTTAGTGAACAAGTAAACGAGAAAAACAGACGCCAAAAGAGACGGGGAGAGAGAGTGTGGGAGACAGCAAAACGACAACGTTAGTATTCTTTAGAAATGACGTGTGCACATGTATATGCAAGTCATAAAGAGAACATGAAGGAAAAAAGAGAAGGACGATGATGGATGACGACAACAAGGGATTGAAAAAGAGAAAGAACAAGGGAAAAGAGATGAAAGAGAGAGAGAGAAGAAGAAAACGCGTGAGTAGAGAAAAAATAATACAATAATGATAATGAGAACACATTCGAAGGACCGCCGACGAGAATCGCTGTTCTTCGAAGCAGTTTTTCTTCTCTTCTCTTCCCTTTGCTTTTCTCTCTCACTGACGAGAAGAATATTTTAGTGAAGAAAATGAGCAATAAACGAAGGAGAAAAAATATCATTACGAAGAAAAAGAAAATGCAAGATGTATGCAGATGATGTGTACATGAACTCATTCATGAACGTAATTGATAAAGAAAAGACAATAGCTTAAGCTTTTTCAATTAGTCAACATGTCATTCTCGTTTGTTCAAACGAGAGAAACAATCGTGAAAAAGCACAAATGAACTACTAAATCAAACTAGTGATGTAGTTTCTGCGAAGGATAAGTCCTTACTTGCCAATTTCCTTTGCCTAGTATATATTTAGGAAAAGAAACGTAATAACTTGAGTTAACGAAAAAAAGTCACCGAAGAGAAGACGAGTTGATTGATTTATACGTCTAACGACATGACGGACGCGCCGACAAGTCTGAAGGAGATAGAAAAAAACTCATTGAATTAACACGTTAGATATGACAGGAAAAAAGAAGAAAAAGAAATGTTCGATGTTAAAAAAATAACGGTGCACTCCCATCCAACTTTATCTCTTCTACAGGGATTAACAATCATTGCCAACGACAAAGTAAATCCATATATTCTTTCTCGTTTATTGCATTCATAATTTAGATGAATTAGTACAATGGCCTCGGCATTGATGATAATAAATCTCGATTAGAGTACTTTTATGCTTAACTAAAACTTCTAACAAGAAAACAAGTTCATTGGGCTGTTGTTTTATTTGGCACGACTACTTGAAGAATTTTTTCTTATAATCTACTCAACTGAATGAATGAATCTATTTCCTCCTTTTCTTTTTCACTTACTACGCACAATAAGTGAGAACACGAGAACTGTGATGTGATGAATCATCGTTGTACATGATTGGAGACTAACAGGAACCATTGAAATGTAAGACGAGCAATGATGATGAACATACGAAAGAGAGGTTTTGCGAAACAACATGAAGAAATGTTAGGCAAAAATGGCGATTTGAAAAGCAGTGAAATAAAATCAAACTTGAAAAGAAATATTTTCTGATCAGTTATGTCACGTAGTTTGCCTTATCGTCTTGAATGTCCGGAAAAGTGCCTGCAGGCTCAAGATGAAGCACTCAATACCACATTTTTCATTCTAAGACAAACAGGTCCCACAGCTTTTGTTATTAAAGAAGATGACGAACGGATGTTCAAAGTAGTTCTAATGGAATTCCATTGACATTTTTCGAGTGTTAATATTTTATTGGATAGGTATTTCTGGGCGATCAACATCAATGTACTTGTAATGCATTCCAACGCGATCGCGAAGTATGTAAACATCTTTGTTGGCTTCTGCTGAAACGATTTCGTGTGCCAAGAACTAATCCAAGTAAAGATTTTGACGTTGAATAATACCTTGTTAAGGTTGTCTATATAAATATTTCTAGTATTATGGCAAAAAGGTCTTGTTGAGCGTGAAATCAATGAGCTGCTACGTGGGTCCATCCGAGACGAGGCTGGTCAACGAAATAAAACCCAATCCAATCAAAAATCTAAAGTAAACTCATTGTTAATTACTCTGAAAGTCATAAAATCTGTGTTAGTCAACCCACCGGCATTATTTCACTAATTCTTATTTCCTTTCAATCCACCAGAACGCGTTTTCCGGTTGTACTGATGACAGCGCATGTTTGTTCTTAATAATTCGAATAACATCATGTCTCAAAAGACCGGCACAATCCTTTGATAGTTCATCAACATTTAATGTAGTGTAATGAATAGTTTCTTTTATTGTAGGTTGACTCAAATGAAAACAATGATGAAGGTGAAGTTGAACAACGACCAATTGGCGAGAATGACGTATGTCCCATATGTCAAGAAGAATTCCTAGTTAAGAAACTACCAATCACTTATTGCCGGTTTGATTGAGGAGAATATTCGATTTGAAAGCGTATATAAATGATATTCATAGACATGGCTGTGGAAATAATGTTCATGTTAAATGTATGAAAGTTTGGCTTGATCATCAGATCTCAACAGGTGAAAAAACAGTCAAATGTCCACTATGCCGAGAGACGTTCGGAACGCCCGAACAGTTAAAACAAGAGTTTCGGTAAGAAAGGAGTGTTTGTTTCGTTGCATGAGAGGAATTTGATTGGATTGTAGAACAAGTGGTGCTCAACAAGCGGAAAAATCTTGCATTCATTTGGGTTATTCGTGCCATCGTTGTCGAGCATGTCCAATTTCAGGAAAATGTTATAAATGTACTACATGCACAGATTTTTATCTTTGTCAAACATGTTTCAATTCCAATTTTCACAATGAACATCAGTTCGATTATCGAGAAGTAAGCGAAGAACACATCTAAGCAAAAGATCGAAGTTCATCTGGATTTAGAAATCATTTCAACGATGGAAATTAGCCATACGAGAACATTTAACTGCATTACCGAACGCATTGCATCAAATGTTGGCAACGAGAGATATCACAGAACATGACTATGATATTCTTCTTCAACTTGAAAAGTAAGCGAAAACGAAACAAATTGTCTATGAAATATTTTTCTTCTTGAATAACTTTTAAGTGCACAGAGTGCGGCAATCATGGGTATACCAGAACATGTGGTTAAGTCAATGCCCACCGAGCGTGTGCATGATCGAAGTCGTTTGTTACAGCATGGAGAACAGTGCCGTCTATGCTTGAGACCTTATCAGCTTGGAGAACGTGTTCGTCGTTTACCATGTCGACATAAATTTCATATTGATTGTATTGGTAAGTTTTGAGAGGGAAAATTCTTTGTTTATTTTTCTTTTCCAACGAATTTGATTCTTCTAGATGGCTGGCTTTTACACAGTCATCCAACATGTCCTATTGATGGCCAACTTGTATGGAGTGCTGAAAGAGAAGTTGAACAAAGAGAGGCTAAGCGGTAGTTGATAGTTGCAATGGAAACAGGAAGTTTTTTTCTATCAATCTTCTTTGAAATTGTAGTTCGGCTCCTGTTGCAAACCGACAAGCGTCAAAACAAATTCCGCCATCAATCTCCTCTGGTTCATCATTACTCTCAGTCGAGATGGGTTTGTCTGTAACTCCGTATCAAGTCCGATCAGTTAATATGCCTAATAATTCCGAGCTGAATCAACGTTTTCGACGACTTCACATGCGTGCCCCACTTCGTCCATTGATAACAACGGCCACGAATGCATTTTCACCTCAACTTGAAATCAATGCTCGTAGTTTAGGAGTTCGACCAACGTTTTCTCACGAACTTGAACGACAGTCATCCCTTTCGTCAGTCCCTACACTCGTTCAAGAAGAAGTTCGACGAGTCAACATTGAATTCGATCAGGATTATACTCTACCGAGTACTATTGTCGGTCGTCGATTACTCGAACGCAGACGTTCCAATGCTAAATAATCATCTTTGCTCACGCTCGTGCTTCAGTGTATAGAGTCGATTTCTTTGTTTATTTCGTTATTAATTTTATTTTTTAATTTTGCATTTGATTTTCAAAAATATATGAAAAAAACATTTCCACTGCGAATCTCCGAAAATAGACTGATCTATTTATTCGTACTTTCACATATGCGACTTTATGGTTTCAATTGTAAGTAGCCTGTGTTAACATAATCATGACATTTAGCACGAGCTTCATCAGCGTCCTTGGATTCGCTACCAGCTTGTCGGCCGATTTCATTGTTTTTCAAGTCCATTTCACGCTCAGCTAATGGTCCAGTGGTATTGTTATCTTCATGAAGATCAGCAATCTTCTTGGCTGAGGTGCGACCAACGCTCAATGTCATTAAAGCATTCCAGTAGCAATGACGAAAAGCATCACCAATTCCGTTATGTAATGTATCAGTTGGGTAACTTTCACGAGCAGCAGCAGCGGCATTATCAGCATCGGTTTTAGCTTTAGCACAGGCAAATGGACCAACAAGGAATAAGCATTTGATCGCTTCGGTCGTTGTCGATCTATGGATAAAAACGAATATTGGAAGCGAAAAAAATCATTGAACCTTTACCCTCGTGGTTCACCCCAGACTTTATCGACGACGGGTGTACTGGGTGCAGCTTGGGTGGCAGCGATGGCAAGAAGGGCAAGGAGTATGATTGATTGCATTACTGTTCTTTTCGTGTTTGGAAAGAAGATTGTGAAATCAATAAGCCTCTGCGAACTGATTTTATATGGTATTTCTGTCTAAATTCATATTTAATCAGAGCTTTCGATAATGTACGTAAAATACGTAATCTGATATGAGATTTAATTAACAAAGATTAGCGTGTTTTTTCATTCCGAAAGTGAAAACAGGTTGTCCGAAGGAAGAATGTGAATGTCTCCGATGATAGATAGCTGCACAGTAGCTAAACATTTATTTCTTTGATAAATAATTTTATACACAGAGAGGAAAAAAACGAAACAAAACGAGCCATCAATGAAATCCACTTGAATCATACCGACCAAAATGACTTCGATACCTAAGAAAAGAACAGAAATTGCAAAAATGATCGAACGCAAGAGAATAACCTACCGAAGCGGATCGAATGGCATACCCATTGGATAATAATCATAAGGACGTTCATCGGGAAGTTCATCCCCCATGAAATAAGGTGGTGGAAAGTCCATTTCAAATGCACTAAAGTATTCAACAAACTTTATATCTCTCTAAACAAAGTCAAAGACTTACGGATAACGTGAAGGGGGCGAATAACCATAGGGTAAACGCTCGCGAAGACTAAAACCTGATCAAGAACAAAAAAAAAAGTCAATTTATCAATCGAAACGATCAAACGGTTTACTTGGATAACCAAGATTGCTTGTTGAAAATGGATATCGATGATTAGATGAAGAACTAGTTCGAAAATTAGGTGCACTACCTCGACGAGACCATCGATCCTAAATACACAAGCAAAGTTCGGATCAATTTTCAACTTTCCCCCGTATTCTCTCTCTCTCTCGCTTACCCGCTCGGATCCTCCATCACTCGACGATTGCATTGCCGAAAGCAAATCATTGTCATTGCCATTATTTCCTCCATTATTGTTATTGTCACTATTATTATTCGAGGATGATGATGAACTTGCACCATTATTTCCATTGGTATTCTCATTGAATTGTTTCTCGAACTCATCCACGTGCATTGAAGGTGGTCGACTTGTATTTAATGGTCGATTACGAAAATGATCGATACGTCGCATGCCCATTGGCGGGGCTTGTGGATTAACATTACCCGGTCGGATATTACGACGATTGTTACCGCGCATCGGTGCACTCCATGGTATTCGACTTTTCGACATACTTGTGGTGATGATTGATGTGTCGACATTTGGCGCAGGTTCGACTGTGACTGCACGTTTCTTTGGAGATGATCTGAAAAAGGAAGATCCAAAGTGAATTTTGGGAAAGAAATCAAATGAAACTATTTACTTTCGTTTTTTCGCGATTTTGTTGATAATTTCTTTTTTATATTCTTCAAAAAAGTTGAACGCTCCACAATATTTCCCAATAAAATCTTCGAGATCACACTTCACCTGCAGAAAATCAAAGAAATTTTGCCAAGAAATATCTTGATTTTTCCTTACTTTTTCATTCGTTTCATCCGGATTCGTTGTCGAGTCATCTTGACCGTAATCCACATCATCCAACAATGACGGTGATGGTATTCCAAGCCAGTACAATTCCGAACTTCGTTGATCATCCGTATATTCATTGACAACTGTATAGATAAGTCGATTTCGAAACTGAATATCAATCGATTCAGATTTGGGAAGATGAATATCATTCTTTGACGAGAATTCTACTACATGATGACGAGAGTCAATTAGTCCGTTTTCTTTATCTTTAATCAACAAACCTTTTTCGTTACCATTTGTTTTAAGTGATTGAATAATTCCATTTGCTCGTTCGAGAATTTTTTGTAATGTTTGTAAACATTGTTGGTCCTCTTCATTTTGTTCTAAGCCATCGGGATTCTCATTTGATGCTTGTTTATGCTCGTTACCCGAGGAATCCTGTGATAAAGAGCGGTTCGATACAGAACTCGTTTGAATGCTAATCTTACGTCATTAACAACCGCATTGATTAGATCAATGAATTTCTCTAGTTGACTTTCATTCTCGGCAGAAACAGCTAGTAATTCACAAAAGAATGAAGCTGGTAGGAACTGCGTTCGAACAAAACTAAATCAGACAGAAGAAAAGCAATTGAGTGAAAATGTGATATCATGGAGTTCATACGATGACTCGGGAATTTGTTCTATTGTCATAATTCGTTGAAGAAATATCATTGTAGCTGAAACAGCTTCAAGATAATCAGGTTGTTCTTTGTCGAATCGAAGATCGAATTCAGCGATCAACGTGCAAAATGCTTCTTTGTTCTGTGTCAAAGCTCTGAAATATCAAACTTAGGAAAAAAAAGGTTGTTTTTAGTTTTGCTTTACATTCGAATCATTTGTAAACCAAAGTCATGTTCAGCAAGTGAGATCATTGTTCGAATACCCATGGTTGTTTGCGTCCATGTCTGTTGCTGTTTTGTTGATGATAACAACCGAAGAATATTCGATAGAATATCCGACAAAAGCTCTTGATTAGGTAAAGCATTGGCAAGCATTTGTAGAGAATTTTCCGTAGACTTCGTTGATGAAAGTGACAGATTTGCATCACATAATGTCTGAATGATCGACTGAAAGAGCAAAAACGAATCGATATACATTGTTTTCATTCAACAAACCATGGTCGCTTCTTGACAAAGACATGTTTCGTTTGATTCTGCTCTTGTATGAAGGTATTTAATCATATCATGGATGATATTTGTGTATTTTTCATCAGAAAAGTTTCTGTTGAACAAACAAAGTGAAATGAAAAAATGAGAGAAGATAAATAAACTTACAATAGTGCTAACAGTGCACTTTTCCCTGACCGTGTGGCAGTAAGTGAAGCAATAAATGTTACTAAACGACCAGAATCACTTATTGATTGTTTCGATGCTTTTGCTGTTTCACTGTGATCATTTTTCCAAGTTGATATGAGCTCATCCATTAACGTCCTATAGAAACGATCTTCATAGAAAATGTATTTTGATTTTTCGAATTTACTTCATGACAACTTTGGCCAATTTGGCCCCTAGATCAATTAACTGCATGCAAAAACGTCGAATAACTTCCTGCATGATTGAATTAGACGTATGGCAAAGTGATTGAATAAGTCTCTGGAGTATATGATTAGTATCATGTGTCCAAACATAATGAAGTACTGCATGATACCGATGGAAATCATCTCTAAGAACATTTGTTTCGTTTTCTGTCAATGGCTAAAAGATACACATGGTCATAGCTGAAGACTTCTCTCTCGAATCTCAATACCTGTCGAACAGTCAGTGGTAGTGGGATTGGTAAAAGTTCTGTCAATAAACATACACCACTGGTGATTGAATATGGAAAAAGTATTGTTAAACGAAGAATTTCACGAAGCACACAAGTCCACGCACAATTTTGAACATTCACTAGAATTTTATATTGCAACGATGATTGAACTGGTAGATTCTTACTTTGTTCGGTATCTGACTGAGTTGACCAAGTATACGCATGAAATGCGTCAATTAAATTTGTTCGTATAATATCTACATCAGCTGATTCAGTCGACAATGACGCACAAAGTGTCACAGTATAAACAGAGAATAGTGCAGGAATCGGTGTGATATCGATGAACTATTAGAGGAAAGAAAAGATGAAATCATACACATTGGGAACAGAAAACAAACTTTAGTTTTTCGATCAACAGTTAACTTTTGTAAAATTGTTTTGAGTAGGATCAAAGCTGGTAGAAGTATGCCATATATAACAATGCGATCGTGCATAACTATTGGTATACCAGCTTGCCATGGGCGCAACAATGTATCTGCGCATTTCTAATAGGAAGAATAAGGTTTTTTTTTGATGAACAAGAGTTGTGAAAGAAATGATATACTTCGAGAATATTGATTAATAATGAATAAATTCCATTACTGTAAAACTTTAAGAGCATGTAATCATATTTAAGTTCGATTTTTGCTCCGACGACAAATTGATTTTCAGGTGGAATGGATAAATGTTGTATGATGCGTAGAAGAGTAATCAAAGCGGGTGAGAGATCTCCAGAAGTGTTGGATTCACTCAGTTGATTTTTGACTTCTTTTACCAGATTTTCTGCTGTTTCTTCTCCGTATGTAAACAACTGAATGTTTCGTAAAGGTAAAAACCAATTCCGAAGACGAACTAATCGTTGATTAGAATCTATGGGAAAACAAATATAAATGCGAAGATTATTTCCAAATGAGTTTTACGTTTTTCACAAATATTCAAAAGCTGCAAGCCATACTGCTCTAATAATAACACTGAATCTGGTGTTGCAAATAATTCGTAGACAATTCGAGCGATGTATCGTGTTCGAATACTGTTTTTCAACGTTTCACCATCTCCTATTAGAAAGACTCTCAAATAAGAACGAGCAAAGACGTTCATCAATACCTGAGAATTCCAGAAAATGTAACAATGGAGCAAGATTCGACTCCATAGCAAGGACTCGAACAATAATTCGCCGTTTATTCGATAGTTTTCTCACATAATGATGAAATAGAATCAATGATAGAATACAATGAAGGACTTGTAAAAGATCGTTATCATCAATGTCTATATCATCTTTTAAACTGAAAAGTTTCAATTCGTCGACATAACTTAAAATTTGAAATGCACACATCAGCTGTGGACCGACAGGATCGTTGTTAATCCCATCAAATTTCGTTTCCTAGAAGATCAATACACAATAATCACAAAACGAATGTGAACTTCTTACTGCAAAGAAAAGAGCTTTCAATAAACCATTCGGTGTCGATATTTGATTCGCAAGATAAAGCAATCCATCGAGTGAATTGAGAAATTCGCGAAAAATATCCTCGATGATATTGAAGATATCTTGACGTTGATTCAGAACGCATAAATGTATAAGAGCAGTGATTGACTTGAGAAATTCATGTTCGATCATCAGACGTAAGATTGACGGCCAGGAGTTTTCTTGATTAGGAATTTTAGAGAAAATGGCAGGAAGGATTGTCTGAAAAGGAGTCACACGGGATGATTTGGTTTGAGATAGAAGATCAGACGAATTGATCAAAACATCGCGAATTGTGCAAAGTGATGTTAGAAGTTCATCGAAATCAATTCGATGTTCATTGATCGACCATGGAGATTCATCAGAAGATAAACTACAGAGAAAATAATCAGTCACCGAGAAAGATATAAATGCTCCATACATTTTTATTTTCGATTGAAAAGAGAGAAATTCTTCGTTAAGATGAATTTTTCGTATTAAACAATTGATTAATGCAGTGGATTGTTTTGTCTACAATAAGAATGAGAAGATAGGATGTAAGAAGAAAACGCATTTACCTCATGTCCAGTATGTAACTTTTGTATCAATCGAAAGTACGGTGATTCACGTGTTGCCGAAGGAAAATCACAATGTTGACCTTTTCGAAACCATGTTAAACTTCTCGAAATCCTTTTTTTTTTTACAAATCTTACCGATAAACCAGAGTAAACTTGATTTGAAAAACAAGCTTTGATCCAAGATTTTAATAATCAATAATTTTGCAGATGATGCCAAGTATTCGTCATCGTACAGATCTAATAATTTCGATTGAAAATCAGTTTTCTACAAAGAAGAGCAATTCCTATGCGATTCGAACGAAACTAAACGCAAAGGATATTTACAATCCAACTGTTCGATAGTTCTTCTGTTAAAACACTTAAATGTCCGCATAGTCGAATGCCACATTTCATAATTCGAATATTAATTAAAGTATCTTTTAGGTGCGCAACTTGTTTGCCTATAACATAGTCAAGATTGATTAATTTTAATGTCCAATCAGTGAGACGTTCGATCGCTGAGACTAAAATCGAAGTAAATGAATGAAAAAAAAATAACAGGAGAGCAAGTCGTACTTAATTCTTCATTGGAGTCTAAGCAGGCTAAAGCAATGGGTAATACTGTACAAATTGTTTCTAATGACTCGAGAAATCTAAAGGAAGAAAATACGAAAATGAGAGTACAAGTGAAAGAAAAGTTTGTCTTACGTTGAATCACAATGGTCAACGGTAATATGAGAGAGGACTTTGCGAAAGTGAAGAAGAAGTTCTTCATTAGCCTGACGATATTTATCGTGATGAGCTTTTTCACACTCGATTTCATATTGTGTTTTTGTTGTTGAATGGAAAGTCTAAATGAATAAATCAACTTTGTTCAATACAAATTCAATTCAAATTGTTACCTTAAGTGCAGTGAAACGTGTCGAAACACGAGTATTGTATAATACATCACGCTACAATAAAAGTACTTCAGATTATTCGTTAAGAAATAAAGATCGATGTACTTTAAATGCTTGTTGTTCATCTTCATTAAAGAATAAACCGTGTACACTTGATTCTTCGCTTTCAGATGTATTGTCATCGGACATATACGAATCACCGTCCTAAATCCGAAAATGGCTTATTGATTTCGTAACAGTTCATAATAAGAAAACGTACACTCGACATTTGTTGTTGGATGGTATTGCCATTATTTGCAGGAGCAATAGTTGCTTCTTGCATTCGTCGTTGATTGTCATTGATGCAGGACGGATGAAGGAAAAGTCGATCGTCATCTTTTTTATTGATGTTGTTGTTTAAATGTGCATTTTGATGGGATAAATGTGAAAAGGGTGGAGTAACTATAGGAACACCACTATTGTTGATCAGTGGATTTAAATCATCAGGCATATGATCAGGAAGATCTAAACCAAATAGTAAGAAGTGTTTTAATGATGAAAAGACTTACTAGGACGATATTGTGACGGTATACGTGTAAATTTTTCATCCATATCTTCGTGTCCTTTCTCACCATGAGGATAATCCCTGAGAAGAAGAAGAAGAAATCACGTTTATTTGCAATAAATTCAAAGATAAATCGATATTTACGACGGGGAATAATTAGTGGTACGCGTTTGTGGTCGGGAACTGAAAGTTGGTGCCGCCTGTGGACGTATTGTTGGTCCTTGCTGTTGATCCTCCTGACGACTTGAAGGATAAATTGATTGAGGTGTTTGATGGCTGTAATCATGTATATGTTCATCTAGACGTGGTTGTGTTGGCCCAGCGAAATTTGATGGTGGTCGTTGTGGTTGAAGACGCGAAAAACTACCCGTTGCTTGTGGTTGTGTTCTCGTCGGTTGTTCAGGTGGAGCGACCCAGACACCATCGGAATGTGCTGAAGGTGACGGAGAAGCATTATTCATCACAGATGAAGAATGTGGATGTGGTTGAACAACGAATGGTGCTGATGGTGCATTCGAAGGTGGAACGGTAGCTAATGAGAGCATATCCATCGGATGCGCGCGATGTGGAGGAGGTAAAGCTGATTGTAAAAAGTCAACAATTTGTTTATTATTGCTGGGTGCATCATGACGTGGGGGCTAAAAATCATATTTCATAATCATATGTTTGAGAGCTTTTCATTTTATTTACTGAGGACTTTGGACGAGCTAGAACACCAACAACAGCTACTGTTATAGCATCATATTTTCCTTTGATAATCATCGAATCTGTTGGAATCTGTATAATGGAAAAAAAACAAATGCAATTGATCATTCCAAGTATATTTGACTTACAGAATGTCTTGGATAATATATCATGTCATTTTCATCTCGAAATAGTCTCCTAAATTAAGTAAAATGTTTAGGATATTGATTAGGAAAAGAGAATAGAATTCCGATTGTCTTACTTTCCTAATCGGCGGTATTTCACTCGATCACGATTCGATCGTGCATTGAGATTTTTTCCGAAAAATTCCAGTTCACATGGCATCGGCTTTGTTGATCTGCAAGAGAAATTTAAGCAATCTAACAAGCATTTCTTCGAAGCATCATACCCAATACGTGTTGCTGAATTCTGTAAATCAGTTACATTATAACCAGATGGAATAATACGAATTTCATCGATATAAACTGGTTGATCGAATTTGATTTCATCGACTTGAAGAACCTGAACAAAAATCAAATGAATTCAAACCAACTGTCTTTTGTTTTCTTTTACATCACCTGCTCGATTTCTCCATCATGCACAATCGTATCAAAAAAGAGAAATTCCTGTTGAGATGAACTCATTACTGTCGAATTCTGAACATCTGAAAAATCAAGAAACAAGAATTGCAACATGTTAAAATATGTCGAACATTCTTTGCGTTTTTTTCTTTTTGATTATTTCTAAACATATGAGAGTTCACTTCATAATTGGTGAATAATGGAAACAAATACACTATATGTCGGCCATTTCATATTCGTACGCAGACGACATCTATCAGTGGTACTTTTAAGCAAAGAAACAACGGTGCAAATGTAAAGATGAGCTCAACGATAATCGATACCGTTCACTTGAATAAAACGAAGTCCAGTGATTGATTTATACACATGAATTTTGACTTACAAAAGTTTTGAGCCGCATATTTGAGATTGCTTTTTTAAAATTTGCATCAAATTTAAGTAAGCTTCGGTGGATAGATATTAAAAGGCGACTTTTGAAAATTCTACATGAGATAGATGAGACTCTTCATGAGTAAGAAGAGATTATTTAGGGATTTCTCTCACAAATGCTCGATCATTATCAATGCATGTTAACTCACATCTCTAATGATCTTCTGAACGATGAAATCAATTGCATTAGGTAGTTTCTTTTGAAATAGTTTCTATGCATCAACTAATAATTGTGTGTAGGTCAACAAAACCATATTAAACTGAATTAACAAGTGTTCTTTTTTAGAAAATCGAATAAATGGATGAAAATACCAATAAATTCTTACATGGAAAGTATTTTACTCAAAAGAGCCTTTTTACTAATTACAAAATCTTCATATTCGTATGGTTAAATTGGTATATCCTGTGCGGCAGTAATACTATTTGTTAGAAATGAACTGAGGGTTTATTAAATTTGATAGAAATCTATTTAAAACAGCCACCGTTCTTTCTCGTTAACGGGAATGTCGTTGGGATTGAAAACTAATAGGAAAAAATCAAGATTTCCTTTCGAATACATTCGAATAACAAAAGAAGAGGTATTTTGTCAGTGATATATTCTGAAAATTAACACCAGCTGGTCACACCTACACAGAAGCTCGTGAATAACAATCATCGGTTTCATTTATAAGAAGCATCGACTGATATAATCTCACAAATTTAGTGATATTTGCAGAAGAACGCATCACACTCTAACACTAATATTTCACTCTCATCATGTGATCAACGTGACTTTGTATTTCTGGTTCAATTACTACGAAGAAAATATCCACAGCTATTAAATGAGCCAAATGATTAATAACTATTTTATCAGATTTTATAAAAGCAGCCTACAAGCCTCTATAGCTCAGTGGTAGAGCGCCAGTCTTGTAAACTGGAGGTCCGTAGTTCGATCCTGCGTGGAGGCATTACTTTTTTTCTTTCTTTACGTCTATATAAAGTAATTTCCATGCAACGTACGGGATTTATTTTCACACGTTTTAATTGAAGTCAAATGAATTCTTTTATGCAGCATAAATTTGGTGTGTACACTTCTGATTAGAAACATGAAAATCCCATTGCTAATTATATTTATTTGTCTATGCTTTTTGAAGATGATATTTAGAAAAAGTCACAGCAATATGTAGTTAACTAAGCAATCAATACAATTAAGAAGAAGAGAGATGAACACGCGACATTGTTGACAAAATAGAGAGGAAAAAGCACGTACACACAATAGTATTTTGATCTACGTCCTTCAAATGTTTAACGTGGACGAACAGAGCTACTACGAACCATAGAAGTAGCTCGTGCTGCAGTTGATTCGCGATAATCATCCTATAAAATATTCATTCTTATAAAAAATCAACCGATTCTTCGCAAGTGATTAACATACGCCTGGTGCACGACTTGCACTGACTGTTGATCGATTCTTAGCACGTAATTTACCCAATTGATTTTCAGCGATATCAGCACGTTCAGCTGAATCCTCTAAAAACAAAGCCAAAGTTACACTGACATATCTTCAAAAAGATTTACCAAGATCTGTTTGAGCTTTGCGATATTTAGCCAAATTAAGTGCAGCGATTTCCTCTGAAACGAATCGAAATCAATCACAGAAGGCTTTTTATCAAAGAAACAACGAACCAGCTTCTTCAACTTGACGTTTGTAGACTTTGATCTTGTTTTGTAATTTCTCTGAAAGATCTTGTAAACGTGATTGATTCTTGCGATCTTCTTCAACTTGAAAGACGAGTTCTTTCAAACGACGATCATTCTTGCGTAATTCTTTGAGTGTTTCTTGATGGCGATGTTGTTCCATTTCGTTTTCACCTTCCAATTCATGAATCTAAAGATCACACATAAAACATAAGAATCATTATCATATAATCTATTCATAGTACTTACACGTTGTTCAAGTTTGGCGATGATACGTTTGCCACCTTTGAGAACATTCCCTTCGGCCTCGTCAAGACGTGTTTGAAGATCTTTAACTTGTTGTTCAAGACCTTTACGTAATCGTTCGACACCAATCGAATGTTCTTGTTCTCGACGTAATTCTTCTGCAAGACGAGCAGTATCCGCTTCTGAAAGATTTCAACAAACTTCATTCATTTGGTCTATTTGATCGTTTCCACTCACCAGCTTTCTTTGAGCGTTCTTCAACATTCTTCAATTCGGCGACGGCTTCGTCTAAATCAGATTGCATGGCAGCAACAGTTGATTCGAGTTGTCGTCGTTGTGATGATAATGTTGCATTATGTGTGCTAACTTCGCTAATACGATCAGCAGCATCGTGTAATTCAATTTCTGCAGCTTTACGTGCACGTTCAGCTTGCTCTAAAGCTGTACGTAATTCTTCTAGTTCACCAGCAATGACATTTGCACGACGTTCAGCTGAGGCAGCAGCTTCACGGGCTTCATCACGTTGTTGTTGTTCATGTTCGACTTGGGCTTGCAATTCTGATGTAGTTTGTTGAAGTCGTTTAAGTGATTTTTGTAGATCGGTGTTGGTGCGATTAGCATGATCTAGTGCTGATTCGAGTTCGTTGATGTCAGATTCAAGTTTCTTTTTCTAGAACGAAGTGCTCGGATGAAGAGAAAAACTATCGACCTAGATTACTTGTTTGAGAGCTTCTGCTTTAGCACGCGTTTCTGCTTCTAAGCTGGCTTGCATAGATTCGAGTGCACGTTGATGATTACGACGAGTAGTTTCGAACTCTTCTTCTTTTTCATGGATACGTCGGTCAATTTCTTGACGAACGGTACCCAATTCCATTTGAACGCGAAGAACTTTCGCTTCCTCTTGTTCAAGGGCTGATTCGGCTTCTTCTAAGGCAAGTTGAATTTCTTCCTTTTCTAATTCTGCACGTTTACGAGCTTTGTCCAATTCATGTATACTATCAAAATCAAACATTCGTATCAATCAAAGAATATACAGTCGATTCTCACCCTTTACCACCGTCGGTTAATTGATCAGTGAGATCCTATAGGACAAACAAATATGCAAATCTTGTAAAAGAAATAGTTTACTTTGATTTCGTCAGCTAAATTCTTGTTTTCTTTGCGAAGAGCTTCGATTTGTTCGTGCGATTCATCATATTGTCCCCGAATCTTGAACAATTCAGTTGAAAATTGACGTGCTTCCTTTTGTGAAGCTTCTAATTCAATAGTAATATCTTCGCACTTTTGTCTCCATTCGTTGATCAACTTATCGAATTGTTTTTGTTTTTTATCCATTGTCGAAGCATCTATCAAGTTTTCAAATGAATAGAAATCTTATTACTAAATTTTCACTCACTAGCATTCGCACGTTCGACATCCACCATAAGGTCTTCGACTTCACCTTGAAGACGACTTTTAACTTTCTCTAGTGCATTGCATTTTGATAAAGCTGCTTCGACTTGTTCCTCAGCTTCAGCCAATTTCGCGGCTAGCTTACGTTTGGCTTCTTCTAGTTCTTCCGTGCGAGCCATACCTATCGAATACATATGAAAATTAGAGAGAATACTTGCTAAATGAACGAAATCAACCTTCAGATTCATAACGAGATCGCCATTGTTGAACTTCTGAATTAAGTTTTGTGACTTGTCGTTGAAGATCCACTTTACTTTCGAGTTCTTCTTCAAGTTGTTCACGAGCTTGATCAAGATCAGCAGTTAAATTACGAATTTGCGAAGCTAGATAGTTGCTCATTTCACATCCGTTTTTTTTTTCTATTTCAAATGTTGCTACTTACTAACTGAACCTTTGCCACGTAATTCTTCATCGATGGTGCGTTGTGCTTCCGACAATTGTTGCTGTAATTGTGATTTAGCCTTTGCCAACGCACCAACTTGATGTTCGACATCTTCTAGTTGTCGTTGTAATTCTGAATTTTCGTTGACTAGTTTCGATTTTTGTTGAGTAAAATCATGAACTTGTTTGGCGTGCTCATCAAGTTTAATATGCATGTCGTTCAATTGCTGTTCGAGTTGTTTCGATAGTTTTTCGGCAGTAGTTTTACCTTTTTGGATGTGCTCAATTTGTGATCGTAAATCGTCTAATTCAGATTTGACTGCGAGTTTATCTTTTTCTAATTTATTCTTCACTTTTTGTAATTGATCGATTTGTTCACCCATTTCGCTAACCGCATCTTGATGTTTCTTACGAAGTTGTGCAGCTGTTGCTTCATGTTGAAGATTAGCCTCTTCCAAGTCACGGCGAAGTTTAGCTAATTCAGCTTCACGTTTCTTATTCATTTCAACTTGAGATGATGTTGCACCACCGGCATCATCTAATCGATCGCGCATTTCATCGATTTCGCGCGCTAAGTCAGCTCGTTGTTTTTCGGTTTTCGCCCGTGATTGACGTTCATTTTCCAATTCTTCTTCTACTTCTTCGACACGTGCCTGTAATTCCTTGATCTTCTTTCCAAGGCTTGTAGCTTGTCCTTGTTCAGTTTCAAGACGACCATTCATCTGTTGAATTTCCTGATCTTTTCGTTTGAGATTATCTTCGAGCTCACGTTTAGCACGTTCGAGTTCTTCAAGGTTGCTTTGAGTGGTTTTCAAATCACCTTCAACTTTACGTTTCGCTTTGTCTAAGTCAGCACGACCTTTCTTCTCTCGTTCCAAGTTTCCTTCGAGTTCATCCAAGGTTTGCTCGAGTTTGGTTTTGAGTTTAGTCAAATGGTTGACTTTATCTTCTTCAGCTTGTAACTCTTCAGTAGTCTTTGTGTTTTGTTCTTCTAATCGTTTGCGTTCACGTGTTAGCTTAGCAATGCTTTCGTCTTGTTGTGCCATCTCATCCTGTAACATACGGATTTGATTATCACGTGTTTTGCATTCATTTTCAGATTTTTGAAGACTTAAACGAATATCATCGATATCTTTTTTAAGTCCGTCAATATCTTGTTCTAATTTCTTCTTCTTCTTGTTTAATTCTTGTGAGTTCGATTCTTCCTCATTGATTCGCTCGGACATGTCTTTGATTTGTTGTTCAAGATCAGCTTTTTGCGTTGCTGTTCAAAAGAAGAAACTCGAATCAGATAAATATTTAGTAATCGCACGTTTCGTACCTAATCGAGTCAAACGTTCTTCTGCTTCTCCCATGGTTGTTCGTTGAGATTCCAACTGGAGATAAATATCATTCTTTTCTTTAAAAAAAACAAAAGGAGAAAAACTTTCTCTCTCATGTCTATTTGCCGCATTTACCTCGAATAAGTTTTGTGTTATTTTCCTCAACTTCTTTACGCAGTTTTTCCTCTTTTTCAAATGTTTCTTTGAGTGCCTTGAATTCATCTTCGAGTTTCTTCAATTCATCTTCTTGACGAGCAACAGACAAGAGTGGTTTGACTTTCGTGTACAATTTCCACCATGCCCAGTTACGAAGTGATAGATATTTACGAATGTTACGTTGCAAAACAGAGAGAGCCAAACGTTGTTCTAACATTTTCTTGTATTCTCTCTTCATAATATAGCCACGAATTTGACCTTGTAGAGACGCGATGATTTTCGATAGAGCAGCATCACGCAAGTCTTCGAGATGACCCAATGTACCAGCTTTGAAGAAGACTTTTGTTGTACCACAACGGTATAATTCTTCGGAAAGAGCGATATCTTTGAGAATATTCTCGGTAGCTTTCTTGGCATCAACGAATTCTTTTGGAATTGCATTTGGCGCCAAAATTGCATATCGTTGTTTGAATTCAGCATAGATGATTCGGTTCGGGAAACCTTTACGACAGATACGAATACCTTCGAGTACACCATTGCAAGTAAGTTGGTGCATAACCAAATGTGAATCGAGAACACCTCCGGTTTTAATTTCATTCGGAATAATACAACGAACGAAGTGTGGATGTGTTTGTTTCAAGTTAGCCATCAGTTTGTTAAGAGATTCCTAAAGATATAAAGATGGTCTTACCAAAGAAAGTGCCGAGGGCGTCTAAGGCTTACACGATGAGTAGCAGAGATAGTTTGCATACTACCACCTTTCTTCTTAGCACCAGCTTTACCGCCACCTTCTTCTTCAATAACATCAGCGTAGAGATGAGCCAACATGGCATTTTTCGATTTAGCAAAAAGTGTGGCACTGGAAAAAAGAGAAAGACAAATTTCGCATGTTTATGAACACTCTCTATCGCGAGTACATACACTGTGGTATTGATTGGATCTTTGTTCTTCTCAAGCCATCCGGTAGCAGTGTATGGGACCGAACCAGCATAGTGATGGATTTCGAAATGTGCTTCCGCTTTACCTTTGGCTGGTTTTGGTTTACCAAACTGTGGGTGTTTACCCAAATGATTATTGTAAAGTTTTTCGACGAATGTCTTATCGGTAGCTTTGGGGACGATACATTCTTCTTCCAGGATGGAAAGAATACCCATAGGCTAAAATTTGCCTATGGTTGAGAACCGAGCAATCGATGTTTTCATTACCTTTTCGATAAGATCGATGCAAGCTTGTAAATCCATACCAAAATCAATAAATTCCCATTGAATACCTTCACGTTTGTATTCTTCTTGTTCTAAGACGAACATATGATGGTTGAAGAATTGTTGAAGACGTTCATTGGTATAGTTAATACACAATTGTTCGAAACCATTGTACTGTGCAAAGAAGGATCCAAAAGATTGCTCGAGTGAGAATGGAATACTTACTTCAAAAATTTCGAAACCAGCAATATCAAGTACACCAATGAAATATTGTCGTTTAGCTTTGACATCGAGCGTAACATTGACACGTTCGACCAACCAGCAAAACATACGGTGGTAAATCTATTCAAGAGATTATCTGAATCTAACAAAGAAGTTGAATCTAATTCAACCTACCGATTTCGATAAAGCACCAATAGAGTTGACAACTTGATCTTTGTTTTGACCTTTGTTGACGAATTCGTTACCGACCTAGTACATGAAGTCGTATTTTCAACGATAAACGAGAACAGAAAATGTGAGCAAATACTTTGATACGAGGTTTGAGTAAACCTTTGATAAGTTCAGCTGCATCAATGTCGAGTAAGTGGGCAACTTTTTCACAATCTTCTGTGCCTTCAGCTTCGGCTTGTTCTTCCCGTGGTCGTTGTTTCCATTGAGAATTACCAAAGTGCATAATAGCAGCTGTGCACTTATACATACTTTCCTTTTCATCCTAGAAGATTTTGACAAACAAATGATTTTTCTGAAAAACGATTCAAAACTCAGACCTTTGTAAAGCCAAGAATGTCAAAAGCTTCGTCGGTAAGACGCATTTCTTCGGCATCATCAACACCGTCAATGGTGAGCATACCCTGTGCTACGAACTGATATTTGGATGGATCATTTGTAAGAAGACATAGCTCTAGGAATGATCAAAGCACGATCATCAGTTCGAAAACGGAAAAGACAATAGTTCATACTATGAAGTTCAGGTATTCCATTTGAACACATTTGGTAGAAAATGTGGTAGTTACGTTCAGCTTAAAAGAGCTCATACATAGATCTACTTTTAAATCGAAGCAATTTCGACATACCCGGTTGCTACAAATCGGAAAAAAACAGTAATGTAGAAATTAAAACTTAAAATAAGATCAATTTACCTGAAAGATGACACGAGATTTTTCGAGAAGATATACTTCAATATCAGCACCAGCGATTTTGCCAGTTGGACCAAAATGAATTCGAATAAATTTACCCTAGAAATACTCATCAGTTGAACTCTGTACCAAGGAAAGAAGAGAAGATGTTTCATATCTGGTTCAAACTTACGAATCGTGAAGAATTGTTGTTACGAGTTGTTTTAGCATTACCATATGCTTCCAATACCGGGTCTATTCAAACAGAAGAACATTGATTCATTCAAAAGGCAACCGACGAAAAACTTACTAGCTGAAATAATTTGATCTTCGAGCGTCATTGTTTTCTATGTAGAAAGAGATTGAACAAAATGAATGTGAAATTCTGGCTTTTGTCACAAATTACTTTGCCACTATCTTCCTTTTTCACACTAGCAGCAGCGACCAAAGCAAAATATTGAATGACTTTCTTCGTATTTTCAGTTTTACCAGCACCAGATTCACCAGTAATCAACATAGATTGATTCTCACGATCTAAATCAAACGTGGTCTCAATTTGTGTGCGTGACAAAAATGATAGATCCCAGTACTTATATGAACTCGGAGTTTCACATAGTTTCATCAATTAGTTTCAGATTTGTTCACATTTCTTTGTTTAGATGATTAATTACGTTCAATTCGTACATCATTCTGATAGTTCAAGAAGACATTTTGTAAGAAATATGTATGTTAACACTCCGTGTGTGATCGGATGATCATGTACCCTGTGGTGAATCTTCTTCTTTTCTATAAAGTTCATCTGTCCTGATTAAATATCTTTATTTTCAAATGATTGGCGGCTGTCAGTATGATCATGCTGTTTATTTATCTCCTACAAATCAATATTCACCAATCTCCCGATCTCTTCTTAATCTACAGACGTCAGTCTTCAATAAAAATTTATCATCCCAAAAATCTGATCACATATATTAGTGAGATTATTCAAAAGAAATAACTCTATCGTTTTCAAATCTGAATACGAGAATATTAATTGAAGTGATTATCCATAATAGGAAAACTTCTCATGTTTATCTGCTTCTCGTTAAAAAGTCATTAATCCTTGAATAATTTCTTCTCGCAGCAGTGTGACATATGCTATTTCATCAAAATAATCTTCTCTGAGCTCTTGATCTAATCACAATAAACAAGTTGCATCTGTTTATTGACGTCTAATGTCGTTTTCCTCGGTGTGCATGGACGTAGGTGATAACAAGCATCTAACAAATGTCTCTTGCCTCTCACATACGCATATCAGATTACATTCGCTCACTCCTTCTTCATATGTCGATGTTGATCCAGACGTGGATACGCCTTTCGTGACATTCCATCAAACAAGGAATCTTCAAGGACGTGTCCTTTTTACTCTCTATGACGTGTATCATTATCAGGTGATCTTTCGAACAATTGCTTTCTTAATAAACATTGTTGTTTACAGTATGATACTCACCACGAAGCATATTCGAATACGCATTGTCAGCAATGGCATACAGATGTGGTGCGACTTCAGTGCGTTTCTTACCACGATACAACATAACTACCTTCATTGTATAAATGGGTAAACGTTTGTACGGATTAATGACGACACAAAAAAGACCCGAATAAGTCTAGAAGAGTCTTTCAATCTAGTTCTAAGTGACAAAACAAATGAAACTAAACTCACGTAGATGAGCCAACGTCCATAACGATCACGAAGATTGGCTAAAACTGAACCATCATTTAAATGGGTCAAATCAGCCATATCATCCGTGCACGAATACTTCGGCGGATTCATCTGTTGTAGATTGTCCTTTTTGATTGTAACAGTCTGCAATATAAGTACAAAAGAAGATTTTCGAACCGAATCCTTGTTTCTTTCGAAGACATACTTCGCCTTTACTGGTTTTAATTGTAATATCATCACCTTTGGTGCTAACGATTTCACCAGCAACATAAGATTCTTTTGGATCAGGTACCCAACATGCTTTCTTGCCATCGAATGGTTGGGCTTGAAGTTTAATTTTTTCTTCAGGTGGAAGAACCAAATATTTCATGGCTTCCACTATCTCCGGATCGTTATGATCGTAGTTTTGAGACATTTTGCTTCTCTTTTCGAATACTGTTCAATTGAGAGTGATTGTTTCCGTCGTCAATAGTCCAAGATGAAACGCACTGAGTTGCGCGTGAGAAATGAGCGAGAAACTTGTATAACAAGTCGTAATATACTATCGATATCAGCAGCGAGACAGAGAGGGAGGAGGACAGAAGAAAGAGAATAGTTATCTTCACCAAAAAACGTCTATTCTCGGAAAACAATAGAAACAGCACACACAAGGATCACTCTCTTCCAAATAACAACAGAATATATTCTATTGAAATATCACCAATATCACAATGGGACCAAAATGGAACGTCGGAAACACCAATAATGACGAAGATCTTTCCTTTTCTTTTGCGACACTATTCACCGCATACTAACAATCGTGAATATTCTATTATAGATTATACACCAGATTAGTGCGAATAACAAAAAATAGATATACAGAAAAACATCGGAGTAGACTTTTTTATCTAATTTGCAAGTCGGTCTGTGTGATACCGATCTTTGAATACTCTGATACCACTGAAAAACAGAAGGATTGTACGATTGTGACAGATAGGTGATCCTTCTTGGATAATCATTTCCATACAAATCCAGAAAACAGCGAAGTTATAATTCGACCAAGTGTCTTTTTAGGTGTTTATTCATTAATATTTGTTATTTTTCTCTTTCAAAAGATTGCACTCAATACATGCAAATCTCAAAATGCCGAAAGAGTAGTGAAAAACAGATTATGATTTCATTGAACTAATCTCTGTTATTTAAAAAAAAAGAAATATGACGACAGAAAAACAAATCAGTTTCATTCTTTAAGTGAAGCTATTCTAGTAAAGAAAATAACACAGTTAATGTATGAAAAGGAGAGATCAAAACGAAACATACACTATGTACAAGAATACACATCAACAGAGAGATACCTTGCATTGATTTCTCGATAGATGTTTCAAGTAAGAATACAATATGGCATTAGTGTTCTTGAATTCACGTTCTCTCGACATAGGGGACACCGAGATGACGTGGCCAGTAGTTGACGACTGCATAAGGTACACATAACATGACGACACGGGGTGATTATCAGATAAACACCTGTTCGCTGTAAATGTGAAAGTGTTTCGAGGCAAATTGGACATTGCTGCACGTCGATTGATAATTTACGTTCAAGTAAAACGGAAGAAGAAGAAGCAGTTGTTGTAGAAGTTGGTCCATCGTCTGTCAGGTCGATTAATTCGTCGTTACTCAATTGATTGTCATCATCGTCTATGTGTAGTTGTTCTTCATCCTCATCATCCATCAAAGTAAATTCTTCATGAACAATTTCAATATCAGCACTGAGAGAAGAAACTGATGGAATAATGTCATCCATAATGTTAATGTCTTGATCGTCATCGTTCTCAGAATCCGAAACAATTATAAGTGTAGCATCATCATGTTCTTCAATTTCGATAATATCATTGTCTTCATCGAGAGGACTGAAATATCCGCGAAAATGAAGAGTTTTCATATTTTCACGAACAGATAAATAACTGACCTTTCTTCCGAAATAACTGCAGATGGGACGAGGGGTTCATCAACAACAATTTCGTCTTCATTCTGGTCGTTGTCATCCAAGCTTTCCGGTGGTGGTGTTGGCGAAGAAACAAAAATACGCGGTCGTTTTCGTACAGGTTCAAGTTCATCTGAGATCTGAGAGTCGGAATACGGTGATGAAGGCGGAGACGATGAATTGAACTGTCGCTTCATTACTTGCTTCTGCTTATTGCATTGTTATCTCAAATAAATGAACAGAAATATTCATAGATGAACCATTTTAACGAATGAAATGAAGATGACGACGATAATCAATCAATCAATGAACGAACGAACGAACGAATAAGAAGTCAAACCTTTCTTGTGAATGGTTAACAGCCATGTCACAATTAGAAACAGATTGAGTAGATGTCGCTACACGACATTTTGCAATATTTATATCTGAATTACTGAGAGAAAAATTATTTGCTCATAAAATATGATTTAAAAGCTGAAATTATTTCGTGAATTAAATCGAATTGACCAAATAGCAAAACAATAATAAAAAAAAAAGATCCAATCTGATTGGTTATGAATCACGGGGATAGAATTGATCTCGTACTACTCTCTCTTTCTCTTTCTCTCTCACATGTATTATCTAATTTGAAATTGAGTAAGAACGAGAAATGTAACGAGACGTAGATGCTGTAATCGTGTTGAATTCATCGAATTTCATTATTAATTCAAAATTACTTTGATCTCATTTCAGATTGTTGAATAAAACATGTCGAACAGAAACAATCAACGCACTCGACATCACACGGATCCATCATCGTCCCGATACAACAATGCCAAATATCATCAACGTAATGGCGGAAAAAACAATCGTCCTGAATTTTCGCGTCGACAAATAGGTTCCGATGATGTCGATAGATTAATGATGTCCGTCGATGATGATTTGACAACGAATGGAAAGTCTCAGGAAGCGTCATCACGAGCACGTGCCTGCAAAAACAATGGCAACCGTCGGTCAACTCGTTCAACTCCACAACTGAGAAAAGCTCATCAGAATCAAATTGGTTGGTGGCGTATAATGGTTCAAGATGCGGGAAATATTGGCAAGGAACGTGTGATGACAGCACTCCGAGCTCATTGTCCTCGACAGTTTCAATCCTATCACGTAATTTAGTCAACAGTTAATAAGTTGATTTTATCGTATACTATTTTAGTACTATATCGACCAAAAAACCAAAGCAGGAATTTTCTTCGTCAATAGTCAACAAGATGCTGATATGCTCAAACGTGCCAATGGCAAAGTTGAAGTACAAAGCTTAGATATAGTAAATTAGAGAAAATCTTTTTTTTAATGAATCAAAACTTGTTTTGTTTTTACAGCTTCGTATTATCGTTAGTCGAGTACCTTCACCGATTCCATCGCTAGATGAAGACATACGGCCACACTTCAAAGTATATCATTGAAAAAAGAATCATAACTCATTCAAAAATCTTGGTTCTTTAGGATTATTTAATTAATCGTCGATTTGATCAGCAAATATTTAAATTAGATTTGACTAACTTAGCAGATGATGAAGGTGAGTATCGAAAGTAATCTTCACTATTTCTCTAGAATTGCAGAATCGATGACAAAATTCAATTTGTACTTTCTGTTTTAGAATTAAGTTCTTTCGGAATCTTTCCTCAATTCAATAAACAGGCATTTATACATGAAATAGTCGATATTCTCAATCGAGATCTTCATATGGTAACTTTTCCGACTTGTTATCTTCTTTGACCTTCAACAATTGTACTCTAGACACGACAACTCGATTTGGGGTCGAATAATATTGTTAGTCTTCAAGAATTTCGTAATCTTAAACTGAATGATCTTGGCCTTCTCAGCGTTGCTTCCAATTTAGTAAGCATTTTCTAAGAAAGAAAAGACAAGAATTTCATGAAACTGGTTTTCTTAGATCAAAAATGTTGATGAATTTGATAATCTCAAACATATCCCACATCTAGCTCATCTATTTATTAAAAATAATCCAATCACGTTGCCCAATAACAAACGCAATACATCTTCCATGGACAATATTATCAGGTCAGATCTAAAACCTCTTTTTCTTTCCATAGACATTCACAACAGACAAAACATGATCGCATGCTCGTAAATCGGATATTTTCCATAGATTTGATTCCTCATTTCTCTCATTCGACTTCGTTGGAGATGAACATAGTTCAAAAGTGAGATCGTCTACTTGCGTTGTGAGGTGTGGGTGTGTTGTACAACAAAAACTAAGTGAGTGAAGGTGAAATATAAAAAAAAATATGAAAATTTCATCAATTTGTTGTGAATTTTCAAAAGCTTTTTTTGTACGCCGATAAAAACTTCAACAAAACAAGCAGCGGCGAATTAAACGAATGGTCATATATCTATCCATGATATTCATCCTCTAAGTCGAAACGGATGTCGAAATCTGACATTAAAAGTTATCAATTCCATGTTGATCTGTTGATCACCTGATTTATTTTCATAAATCAGCTCTGTTCCTATTTCCAATAGGATTTATCATTATGAAAAGAATGCATCATTTGATGACATCCGATGACGACTAAACTATTCTACATACTTTCAACTCCAGAATCATTTCAATGGCAACAACATCTAGTTCCTAACTAATTTTTTGTATCTGTGATGTGAGATTTTTATTGATTGTAAAATGTGATAGACGATCTTCATAATGACAGATGAAAAACAAACCGATGAACAAGAAAGGAAATGAGATGTTGGCAAATCGAAAGTATCTGATTTCGACATGTATGGGAATCGCTTTGAGAGCGGGAACGTCATTTATTGCTGTTGCTTGTGTGTCTATTTTTTTTCATTAGTATCATACAATAAGCATGTATCAATTGGTCCATCTCCTCACATTCTAGCACTATACAGCAAAAGATACCACAGCTCAAACGAATTGTACGTAAACTTTCTCCGGCTAGTCTTTTTTTTTAAATATTTTGTAATTCAGGACAATGTTGATCTTCCACCAATGATACGTTTTGCCACAGATATCGAATCGATATCTTTACCAGCATCAGTGCCACATTGTGTTCCAAATGATATGCAGGGATTCTTAGCAAAATTTATTGACGAATACTATCGATTGTTTGACACACGTGGGCGCGAAGAATTACATGCTTGCTATCATGATGTGTGCATGTTTTCTTTATGCATCTCAACGGCCGACAGTACGATTGTTCCAACACGGCACTTTAAATTTGGCAACTTGGTTGTCGAATCAAGAAATTTACAAAAAGTTATTGATGACAAACGACGAATGATGCTCTTGCGACAAGGAAAACCGACAGTCTTAGAGTTTTTAAGAACGAAATTTCCATTGACGAAACATGATGGAAATTCATTTCATGTTGACGTCCTTTCGACGGCTGTAAGTCATATAAAACATGCCTTTAGGTCATTTTGTGATAAAACTAATCTATTTTTTTTCTAGAACAATCGAGCAGTTTTTACAGTGAATGGCTTGTATAGAGAAGGTAAGTTCTTGTATAAAGATAATAAACATCAATTGTGTGTTTTTTTGTGATGATTAGTTGAACAAAGTACTAATGGTCCTGTACGATGTTTTCAACGTACATTCACTTGTGCGCAAACAGCAGCGGGGTAAAGATCTAATTCTTCTAATCAAGATCAACCTTCTTTTTTGCATAGCGTTCTGATCGTTGCTGATCATATAATGATTTCCAATGCAACTGATAGTCAAGTTTCAGTACGTAGAAGACTATGAACCCAATAGTACAACAAAACCAACATTTTCTTTTGCTATTTAGAAGATAAATTCTGCGACTCCATCAGTAACAGTATCAACATCTCAACCACTCAACACCCATGCCGATCTAGAGAATCAAATGATTTTAAGATTTTCACAAGAATCTGGAATGAACATAGCCTATTCTAAATTGTAAGTTCTACTCTATCATTACATATCGTTGAGTACAATGCCATGATTTCCTTTCAGATGTTTACAAGAAAATAATTGGAATTATGACAAAGCTGCGGAAGTTTTTCTTGATGCAAAGCAAAAGGTAAATTATGCACGAGGAGATGATAAATGAAATATATTTTGTCTATTTAGAATATGATACCATCCGAAGCTTTCTATAAAATTTAACATAACCGTCTTATTTCTAGATCGTGTCTCTAATAGAGATTTGACAGAATTTTTTTTGTTTTTATATTATATCTTTGTTGTTTTTTCGAAACCGAAGTGTTCACGTTCTTGTACGTTTCGTTTTTTTCGATTTCATCAACAAAGTCTACTAGTGTATATGTGTTGAAACCAAGAATAAACGCTGATAAGCAATATCTATCTAAACACTCTCTTTCATTAAAGTCAAGTTCAATCAATTGGACTTGATGTTGAGAATAAAAGTCGTTCTCTAAAAGAACCCATTACTCGAACGACACGAAGGAAGACAATAGTTAGGTGTTGATTGATAAATCAATAAAATTTACTGTGTGGACTTGTTTTATCTCGAGTTCTGTTCGATTACTTTTTTCAAGCAAAACTTCAAGGTAAAAATAAAGTCATTGATGTATACTTGTCACAAGATCTTTGTTTCGTGTCAATAAGTACATAAAATGTCGAAGAACAGAGTAGAAATCTTTTTCAATCTTAGCAAGAATTTGAAGAAAGGCATTCTAGTACAGCAAATGTCAATTAACACGTCTTGAATGGCAACTGTTATGACTCTGGAAGTTCTCAAATCTCGTCGATATATAAATGAAAGATAATCAATGACATTTCAATCGAAACAAATCTGATAAAACAAAAAACGAAAAGTTCAAAATGAGTCAATTGATAGATTCTGTTTTTTGCTATCTGAGATAAAAAAAAACAAAATTCATATCAAGATTTCGAGTTGAATGCTTTGTATAATAGCTATTAAATATTAACTCAGTCGTTTGGATACATGCTTTGTTTCATGTTACTCTCAATCAATAAATGTTTTCTTTGTTAGACAAATCGGTTTTTTCAATTAACATCGTCGGCGTTTTTTGAACAAAATCAATTGAGGATTGAGATCATACACATAAATACCAAAGTTTTGACATTTTATCGTTTTAGTGAAGAGAACTTTGTAACAGTATAAAACAGGTTGAAAAAGAGAAGAATGTAATAAAGAAAGGTTGTTCTTCCATTCGCACATTAATAGACAAACGAATCGAAAAACAAAGTCGTTTGCAGATCGTTTTCTTCTCTTTCAGTTATTTCTCTCACTTCGAAAACTGATTCTTAAATCTCCTCTTGTTCTTTATCTCGATAGACTAGAGAAAGAGAAATTCTTTCCGATTACTTCTTCGATTTCTAGTCTTCTTTAAATAAGTACATCGGCTGTACACTGGAGCAAACGTTTCTTTTTTCATTTATGATGATCATGATGAAGATTAACAACAGTTCGAGACGGTGTAAGCAATAAAGAACGATAGTACATGTCCATACGTATAGGAGAAAAAAAGATCGGTAGGTATTTCTCCGACGGTCGGAAGGAGAGGACAGGTCATTTTCTTCCATTTCTATCCCATACATATTTGTACGTATATCTTAAAGGTGAACGTTGTACATTTTGAATTCTTTTTCCTTCTTCTTCTTCTTCTTTTTCTCTTTCTGCTTCTTCGTATTTCTCTCTCCAAGAATTGATTTAGATGAAATTTTAGAAACAGAGTTAACCTTGTGCTTTTCTTTCGCTTCCGCTTGAGGCCTTTCAATATATATTCAATAGAAAACGTAAAAAACCAAACTCGGTCGCCTCTTTTTTGGCAAAGTATAACACCACGTTTGTTCTTCTATCCTTTTCTTTCTCTATCGATAATCAAGTTGAACTACAGTTAGCTATCCAAGCCGCGCGCCATGCATATATATGCATCTATATACAATAGTTCCTCTGGAAAAATTCTTCTCGTTCTCCATTTTTTTTCCTCTCCTCTCTCATTCTCTCTCGTTTCAACAGGCATAAACTATCGAGGATATATCATTCTATACTTTGATTCATTCAGTCATTTCATTCTTATTTTTTCCCTTCGTCTTCGTTCTCGTCTTCTTCCTTTTTCCAAACTGATCGATCGTCATTCTTCATATATTTTGGACTTAATAGAGAAAATTTTTGACATTTATCTTGAACTTGTCCGATTCATTCATTCCATTTTTCTCCTTCTTCTCGTCTACAGCGGACTGCCATTTGATACCAACATTTATCATTGTTTCAAAAAGAAAACATTGAAAACAAATCGGTTAAACACGTGCCAGATCATCTCTTTCAGATTTCGTATAAATAAAGGAAAACAGAAAGAGAAAATTTTCACAATAAACTTGCTCGCTTTAGTTCAAACATGGCGACCGCCTACATATGTCCAATGTGTGTTTTCAATTGTGACAATCTACCTGATCTAGAGCAGCATCTCGAAGGTGAAACTGAAAAACTACGCTTTTACTTACGAACAAGTCTTTCTTTTTAGCTCATGAGAACAATCTCATTCAATCACCTGCAAAACAACAATCACAACAGGCAAATAAAGCCATTCGAAATAGTCCACTCTATGCTAAACCTCAAGCGGTAGATCTTATCTTTTTCTTTGTTGACAACACTTCTGATATTTTCTTCTTCAGCAACCAGAGAATCATTCACCGATTAATACTTCTCATTCACCATTGAATTCTTCGCCCGTTCGTTCATCACCCAATAAAAGTTATGATAGACGATATTCATGTAAATCATGCCCATTCTCCACGCACAGTGTCAAAGCATATTTTAATCATCGACAAATGGCACATGATGAGCAACTTATCATCACGGAATGTCCATTCTGTGATTATGCGAGTCAATATCCGGGCAAGGTGAAGAAACATTTAACCGATGAACATCCGATGCAGCAGATGTCCAAAGGTATGCATGTCTTGATTCGATCAATTTCAAGTCGTTCTCTTTATCTTCTAGATGAATCAACAGTACAATCAAATCGTCTATCAGCACGTGGAAATTCAATCAATAATACCATTGAACAAAATGGAAAAAACAATTCGAACGCAGCAGGAATGAAATTCACTGATTGTCCGTTCTGTTCGTTTACATCAGTTGAGCCTGAAGCGTTTCGTAAACATGTTCTTACTAATCATCTAATCGATAAAAATTTTCGTTGCCTTATCTGCAATCGACTCTATCGATACCGAGGCGACTGTAAGTTGAACGATGTCAATGAAATTGAGTTTTATTCATTACCACTTAGGTTCATTTCATATTCGGAAAAAACATTCGGATCACATGATTGGAGATAATATCGAATCTTTACGCGAATACATTGGTGAATTTCAACCGAATCTAATGTCGATTGAGGAATTGAGAGAACTACTCTCATGTCCATTGACTCCATCATTAGCATCATTATCATCCAATGGAACGCCAACTCAGTCTCGACAATCGTTAACTCAGACAAACAATGCTGGACATGCATTTCGTTGTGGTTATTGTACGTTTTCCTCAGCTAATTCTGGCGATGTGAAAAAACATCAAACGTGGAAACATGCGAATCTAGCATCGAATATTTTACCAATGGATTCCAATAATAATGAACAGCAATCAGCTGTGGTCAGTGCAAAACGAAAACGAGTTCAAAGTACAAAGATAAGCAATAATGAAGAAGAAGATGGGCCAACTATACGACGACCGAGAATATCTATGCCATCGCAACGTCCTTTAACAATCGATACATCTTCAATGTTGAATGCAGACGATGATTCACCACCAAGAGGTTGGTTCATTGAAATTAACTCTGTAATCTCAAATATTTCTTGTTAATAGATCTACTTTCACCTAATGAACCTGGCATGTCGATAAACGAATCTGAACAACTATTAAATAGGAATACAACTACTCAAAATCAACTATCTGCCATTGGAGCACTATCATCACGTGTCTATAAATGTATACGTTGTGAACGTTTAGCACCAAACCGTTGGATTATTGAACGACATATACGTGCGAAGCATCCTTGTGATTTGAACAATATGTCCGATGTGATTATTGAAGTTGATAAATCATTAACTTTAGCGACTACCAACGGTGAACCGATGACGGCAACAAAAGCTTCAATGTCATCTGAGAAAGATAATTTAACTGTAACGATACCAAAGGCGTTCTCGTGTTCGGCATGTTCACTTCAATCCTACAATCTTTGGGTTATTCTTCGACATATTCGAAATGCGCATGAAAATGACGGATCTAATGCTAAAATTATTGATAATATAAATAATCAAGTAAAAATCTTTTTTTTTCTCACTTTTTTCGGATACAATCTCATCGTTTTGTGTAGATTATTGAAGATAATGATAATATGGAATCAGATACTCCTGCTAATAGTGTTCCATCACATACTGCACTAATAAATTCAGATGAAGATCATGAAGAAACCGAAAATCAGCAAACTGATGTAAATAACGAAGAAATGCTTAAACAATTAATTAATACAGCAATGGCATCAAGAAAAACCAATGCGTCAAATAACATTTTGGAAAATCTTCCAGCATCAATAATGAATAATAACGTTGCAGCATCACTTGCTACTCTACTCGGACAGCTAACTAATAAACCATTACCTCAACAAGCACTTCATAATGAAAAGGCTCCTTTAGTGAAGCGATATAAATGTTCACTCTGTTCTCATGTATCAGCGTGGGGAGGTAATGAATACTATATTCAAATTTGAATGCATTTCTTTTGTTTTTCAATTCATTGAAGGCAATGTTAAGAAGCATTTGAAACGCATGCATCCAACTGATTACTCAGGTCATGTGATTGATCTTAGTTTAGAAGGAGCTACTGCTGCTGCTAATCATTTGTCACTATTATCAAATAAAGACGAACTTGAAGAGCAACAAATTCTCACAACAAATACAAATAAAATGCAAGTAGCTAATGAAAATGGTCGGCAATCGTACCATCAGGTATTTTTAGGGAAATTCGTATGAACTACAATTGTTTGTTGTCATCTATTTTCAGTCAACTGATCTAATCAATACTAAACTGAAGGATATTGATAATTCTCCTTCATTTGCGCCTGTAACATCAACAAATTCATCTCAATCAACTCGTCCCGAGCGTCTGTATGGATGTTCCGCCTGTTCATATGAATGTACGAATCCTTCCAATATTCATCGTCATGTGGAAGTTCACTGCGGAGATGATGGCGGCGGTTTTCAATGTTCACAATGNGTTCGCAGGAATGTACGAATCCTTCCAATATTCATCGTCATGTGGAAGTTCACTGCGGAGATGATGGCGGCGGTTTTCAATGTTCACAATGCTTTTTTCTCTCAAAATGGCGTGCAAGTATCCGCAAACATATGATATCCACACACGGTAGTAGTTTAGCATCGCTGACCAACGTGCTCGAGCCAATAACAATCAACAAATCTGATGATGCTACTGTCATTGTTAAGAAATGGTTAGGTATGTTCTTTGCCTAACCTTTTGCTATTCATTCTTTTGTTTTTCATCATATCGATTCATTCTAGTTCATGAGAATGGTAATAAACACGAAGATGATCTGAATAATAATAGTACACATACAATGGATATTTCAATATACTATTGTTCGTCATGTCCATATACAACTAATAATCGAACATCGTTTGAACAACATGTTATTCATCATACTTTGTCGAAAGCTGATGACGACATATACACATGCTCGTTTTGTACATTCAATACGAATGAGAAGGATTCATTTAATGACCATCAAATGTTACACATTATGAAAGAAGATTTCCATGAAGATGCGACAGCAAATGCCGTTGAAAATACGGTTATATAAGTACAAAAGCAGCATAAATGATTCGTTATCGTGTATCTTTCTTTGCTATTATTTGTATTTCTATATTAAATCGAATACGATTTATGTGAGTTATCTTCTAGAGAACCTATCCATCACTGCCGACTTCTTTCTTTTATCGCAGTGTTTACTTTTGCAACTATTTTCTTGTTTCGTATCATTCCAACGCATGATTCCTCGATTACTCTAGTCAGATGATGAAGAGAAATGAAATAAAAACAAAGACAAGATAACTTGATAATTATCTGTATTATTTAATGTTTGTTCCTTCTTCTTTTTGTTTGCTTGTTTCGATGTGTTCGTCTGTGTTAGTCTTCTTTCTGTATTATTATTATTTTGCTGAAAGATGGAATTCTATCTTTCAATTTTCATTTTCCTTTTGCCTCACTGACCGTTTGCTTGGTCAACAAAGAAGTAGTTTGAAACAAATAAACGAAAGTAACACATCAACGTCGTGTATGTTAAAATGAATTGCATGACATGAAGAGGAAACGGTTAATCAAAAGGATCGATTTTCTTGAGAATATACCTTTGTTAAAATATTAAGCACATCCGTGACGAACTTTTACTTTAAAACTGAGCAACTGTTTAAATCAAAGATTTTTTATAATTACTGAACACACAGCAGGTTGAACTCGTGAAAACCAAACACTAATCCAGTTTTCAACGAATTCATTTTTAAAAATAAGCATGTTCGAGTACGTCGAAGCCATTCTATTAAGTATTTTGATGTATTTTATATCGGTTTTCTCGGGCGAAACTAATCAGTTGTATTTGTCAATCACACGAGGTGTTTCATTCAATCCATGTAGCAATGCGTCCATCATTGAACAGTCGACATTTCACACAGACGTGGATTGTGTCATTATATGCTTGACGTAATCTGTTTGTCAATCGATTATGTACGATTATACTGGAAAGAGTTGTACTATTTATGACGCAGCAGATGGAAATGTATACTCTTCGAGCGGACATATTATCTACATGAAAAGTAGTACATCCGTTTCTATTGACGGCCTCACAGAAGCTACTACAAAAAAGGCAAACACCGAAGAACGTCTGAATATTGTTGTATTAGTATTAATGAATGAATCACTTTTTTAGCTTCTACTTGCGTCACTGGCAGCTATCCTTCATTCAATTTGGATCTCATCGCATTGTGGCGTTTTGTTTTGAATGCCAAAGATGCTCAACACTCTCATAATAGAATGCTGATGAGCGATCCTGTTATCGACAGTAATGATTACATCGACGGAGCTCTTAATCTAGCAATCTATGGTTCATACGTCGAAATACCTTATATTAACATGTTGTCGACTAGTTTTACTATGGAATTATGGATTTCCCGTGGAAATTCTTACACTAAGGTGACGTTGATATCGGAAAAAACCTAATCTTACGTGTAAATTCCGCTGGCTTTATTACCTTCTCTGAAGTAGGATATATTACTAGGGTCTATCTTCTGGAAAAAACACTGGTATCATGTAGGTTTTGTCTATGATTATAGCTTAGGACAGCAGCATATCTATATTAATGGAATATAGGATTCTACAGCTGAATTAACACTTACTTTCACAACGAGTACGGCATTTTATATTGGATTAATTTATGGAACGAAGGAGTTTTTCGACGGTTTTATCGACCATGTGTCAATAACAACACGTATCAAATCTACATGTGAAATAGTAAGAGATGGATCATTGATTGCTTATTTTGCATTTACAGATGGACAAGCATACGTAGATTCTGGACCATACGGAAGAAATGGAACCATCATGGGCAGTATGTACGACGCACCAGGTCGTGTTGGTGGTGGTGGTGGTCAGGTATGTAAATGTAAAAAGAATTATGGCTAATAAATAGAAACCGAAAAGAATTTCTATTTCCAATTTTTAGACACCTGACATGCCCAACCTCATCGTTTTTGACGCTGACTTTTCCTTTGCACCCTTTGTTTCACCTTCATCAATTCGTAATTGTGTATTAATGTATCTATCCGGCACGAGTAATATCAGTGACACGTCAAAAGCACGGCCCTATTTAGGTACGAATTCATCTGGCATTATAATAGCAGAACTTCCGCAAGAAAACACTGATGAAACACCAATAAGTATTCCTGCGAATCAATGGAGTCATATGGCTTTGACGTATGATCACAATGAGGCTTTCATTATCATTTACTACAATGGCTAGTGTGTTTGTTCCTCCAGATATGTATTATCCGGCGATTAGCACTCTGCCCGTCTTTGTAACTTTAGCTAGTCCTTTAGCAGGCGGAAATGATTCACTCATACAAGCACAACCATTCGATGGTATTATTAATGAATTCTACATGTGGAGTCGCACACTTAACGCATCAGAAGTTTATGCATTAGCCAATCCAACCTCAACATGAAATGACTGTTTCTTATCTTTCCGAAACATACCACTGTTCATTAATATACAAATAAATATAGTAGTTCAAAAAAAATGCTTCGAGTTTCCCTGACGCGCACGCCTTCTATCGCTCTCGCATGCAAGAGAAGCACATGGCCGAGAAAAGAGCGATGACTCATTGATGTGTGCCTTACATCATAACAGACAGTCAGTCCTTCTCAAATTGATTGAAAAACAAGAAGCGATGACTTATTTCGAAGCATCTTCATCAATAGAGAATGATTTTGATGATAACAGCAACGACGAAGATTTTCTTATTGCACTTCAATTGCAAAATCAATTTGATAACGAAGAAAAAGAAAACGAAGGACAAATAAACAAGATCACTCAGGTTTTCAACGTTACAAATTGTAAGAATTCATTCTCTGAATATTTTTTTAGATTCATCCAATGAATGTCGTTGACCAACAATGGGAACTAACTGATCCGAATCCAAATATTTATACGTTATTTCAACAATTCAACCATCAGTTTTTCTACAGTAAACTAGATAGCGTCTATGTCGAATGGAGCAAACGTATGACGCGGTAAAATCTGTTGCATCTTCTCTATGTTTATTTGAAATGATTTCGTTCGTTGCAGATGTGCAGGTATTTGTTATTATCGACGAGGCGGCGAATGTCGAATTGCTCTCAGCGCAAGTTATTTAACACTGCGACCCCGAAAAGATCTCGTTGAGACATTATTAGTAAGTATCTTTTTCAGAAGAACAACGCTGATTTCCATTTTTCGTTTTTCTTAGCACGAAATGATCCATGCGTATCTATTTGTCACTCACAATAATCGAGTAAGTGAACTAAATTTGTCACCTTGTGTAGATTTAAAGTATTTTTCTCTAGGATCGCGATGGTCATGGACCAGAATTTCTTAAACATATGGTACGAATTAATAGTGCAACTGGTGCTAACATCACTGTAATATAGCGAATGACCTTTCAATTATAGTAACTGAACTGTCTTTAATGTGTTAGGTATACCATTCGTTTCACGATGAATACGATCATCTTCATGGTCATTGGTGGCGATGTACGGGGGCATGCCGTCAATGGAAACCTTTCTACGGTTATGTGAAACGATCAATGAATCGAGCACCGTCGAATCGAGATCGATGGTGGGGTATGTGATGTGACTTTTGATAATTCTTATGTTTGCTTTTCTCAAATTTTCTAAGACGAACACGAGAAACGTTGTGGTGGTAAATTTGAGAAGATAAAAGAGCCGGATAATTACAAAACAAAGACAAGTAAAAAACGTAATGCTAATGAGATGACGTCAAATAACAATGAAACTCTACCTTCATCGAGTCAAAGTAAATATTCTTTTTCGAAATGACACTGTTGAGACCGCAGTTCATGTTCGATGATCGTTTCAGATGTATCACCAAAGAAAAAGAAGAAAACAACAACAACAGCTTCTAACAATACAACACTGAATCAAGGTACTATTGATACTTTTTTCAAAAAAGCAAAATCTTCGTCGACGTCGTCGTCGACAATAACAGCTAAAACGCAGTCCGAAGTGAGGAAGTCAACTGGAACAACTTCGCCGAGTATATCTAATCATACCGATGAACAGAAAATCAATTATGGTAAATGTCCAACGTGTGATGTTCTTCTACCAAAAGCAAATTTATTTATTCATCAAGTACGATGCTACAAAAAATGAAATCATATAGTTTTTTCATCTCATAGATTATTTCAATGTCTTTCTTTTCTGTAAATATCTTATTTATAATAAATTGAATTGGTTAAAGAGAAATTAGAAACAGCGTTTGAGATTGAAATCCAATTATGGTTTTACATAACTAGAACACATAGAAAAAAGTTAAGGCAGCCCGAGAAGGGACAATAAATAAATGAACGGATTCTATCAGTAAGAGAAATCATTGATCATCATCATTTTTCGACATAATCAGATTATCCTCTTGACAATCGTCCACTCTCTTGCTATAGTATTACTCAATGTTGATTAAGACTTCATTCAAAACTATTTTCTCATCCTAACAATCAACTTATCTTATGCTCGTCAGGGATATTCTAACCTTCGTAGTTAGACTTATTTAAGTGCTACTGACGCATTCAAAAAATAGTTTTATTTTCTAAACATTACTGGAAAATATAGCTGAAGAAAGACAAAAAAAACAGATATATATCTGTACGTATGATGAGTAGCATATCTATTACCAAACACACAAAGCAAAGAGAATCTAAGCAGATTGGTTTGGATTTCAAAGAGAAGTCGCGCCCTTGATTTATTTTATAGATATTACAAATAGGAATGACACTAGTGTTATCAAGATAACTTATTGATAAGATGCAAATTAAGAAAAGAGTGGATAAATGAAATGCTAACTATGGCAAAATAAAGTTCATGAAGATTGTTTTCTTGATCATCTCTAACTGATATGACATTGGCTGGAACGATAACAGGACAGTAGAAAACGAAATATTCGTCAATAACTCATTTTACGCCAGATTGTATTCACATATTGCATCGAACTTGGTTAAGTAGAAGAATGTGTGTCGAATGATCTATAAATAATATCAGCGTTTATTTCCATACTTCAAAATATGACATCCCAAACATCAATCGAATGAAAGTTATTAAAGAACAAATCTGTCTGATGCCTATTCAATGATAATCGCTGCCACGAAATTTCTTGTGGAAGTTTTACATTCTTCTATTCTGTCTGACGCTTCAAAAACGACGCCATATGTATGTTGATGATGTTTCATTGTTGAAAACCGAAAATAGTTTACAATGTTAGGGTTTGCCGTTTGTGTCTGATTATAATCTGAAACACTGCGCTTCGTGTTTGTTTTCGAAACTATATGTTAGTTTCATAGAATAGAAGCATTTTGTCATTTTCTTCTGCTCTTATTGGTAGTAGCAAACGAAACAATTAAGTGTATTTTTGACTCAAATTGGCAAATACATTCAATGAAAACTAACTTACAATAAAGGAAAATATGCATTGTAAGTGCTCGCATTTGTATATCACAGTCATTATATTGTAAGAAACTAATCGAAAGTTAGCTGAGAGCAGGACTATGAATGTTTTAAAGTAAGATACTACAGCGTTCTTGTAGATTTCATAATTATCGTTAAAACCATCTGTTTAGAGATATCGAAAAGCGGTTTAACTTTTCCAGTAAGCTAAACGTCTTGTTTCCTAAGAGAATCGATAACATTTCGTGTTTCGAAGGTTTTCCACGTTTTCTTATTTATTAAAATACCATAGGGTAATTAATTCATCAAAATGAATTGACAGCAAATTGTTAGAGCACCTCGATGAGGGAGCTGTCATTCTATTTATACGAAAGATGGTGAATGTTCTAACTCACCCTTCTACACAAAAACCAGACATGCAGCTTAGGGATAGCAGTTTAGCTTAACTTTAAATGTTCTAGTTAACGTCACCTCTGCGGTAAACCGTAGCTCAATTTTATAGTATTTGGCTTTAAAAAGAAATAAAAGATCATATGACTGTTTTTTTCAGGTTGAGAAACGATCACTTTTGTTTTATCTGTCATCGAATAAGATTTGAAAAAATGAAACAAACACACTGAGGGACCCTGCATGAAGCTCTATCAGCAAACTATATCGTCGAACTTATTACAATCATCTGTTTTTTTTTATCTAAAAAACGTCAAATGTTGCAAAACAATCAGTGAAAACTGACTAGGTAACATTTAGTGTTCTCGAAAACAGAACATACATACTCAAAATAGATCCTAATGTAAGCTGTAGAGTTTTTCATATTCCGTTATAATTTTTTAGTGAAAAAAATTAATTTAGAGATGTTAATTCCTTTTGATGAAAATAGATTCGGTTACCAAAGGAGCTAAAGTCATAAAAGATGTCCTTTTTTCAATTTTTTGATTTACCATTGTAACTGTGAAAACAGAACTCACTGCGTACGTATTCTAATGCCATCTATCTGTGCACGCCAACAATTCTTAACAGTTGAAATGATTACACGTCATTTGTTTTCGTCAAAAACATATAACTGCATCATCACCATGAATTACTAATCATAACGAACAAAACGAACTATTTTCCCTCGCTTCCAGTCTCTACGGTACGGTTTGCTGCACGATTGAAATACAACATGCACACATTTTCCACATTACCTGTCGAACTAGTTTATCGAATTATGGATCATCAAAATGAGCAGACGCTATTTTGTTCAATGCAAAATATTTGTCGACGGCTCAATCAGATCCTGAGTACTTACCAGCGATATCAAGTAAGTTTACTTGGTATCCTAACATTCTTGTCGACTGTGCTATACATAAGCTTAATGGCATTTGATGTCGTAGGTTCCCTCATAGAAAAACCTAACTAATTTCATCATTCACAAATAATTTCCTAGAATGTGACAATCACAGCCAGAAGTCATATGAAATCAAGCCTTCCTTCACTCTCTCCCCGTTGTTCTATGTACATTGACGATACATTCGACCGATACGCGGTCATGGACGAGCAAAACGCTTACTCATGCGTTACCGTTTCTGCGTTGAACTACTCGACCCAAAAATTGCAACAATCACAACTTTTGAGGGAACTCATCTATTCAAGCAAACAACACAGTACAGTTGCTTCACCTATACCAATATTCATTCTCGACAGGCGTACATTAAATCCAACTCCTACATTTCACAAGACTAAGACTTCGATTTCACCGCGGCACCCCTTCAAAAGAGAAATCTCATTACCACCAATAGATATTGAAACTTATGTCCTACCATTTCTATCCCATCCTTTCACAGTAATGTCCAGTCTAGATTCCCGACACGGCACCTCTTTCCAGAACAACAACTACCCTCTTCATCAACTCCAAGAAATTCACATCTACACCCGACTGCTCCTTAAAAATCGACCCCACACATAACTATTTCAAATCACATACATACCATCAGAAATGCAATCAAAAGTTCTATCTACTACTTCCGCTTTTCACTATATATTACTTCAATCCAGACACTCACCAAACTTAATCTCAATAGCCACCAAATCGGTGCCGAAGCAGTACAACACATTGCGAGTGCGCTCCGGAGGAATACGGTAATATTGATCTCATTTCATAGAAGATCAAGCACTCAGTCTATCTCGCATCTACAGACACTCACTGCACTTCACCTCGGTTGGAAAAAAATCGGTGCTGAAGGAGCACAACACATCGCGGATGCTTTGCGAACGAATACGGTAATATTGATCTCATTTCATAGAAGATCAAGCACTCAGTCTATCTCACTCCCACAGACACTCACCACACTTGACCTCCGTTGGAACGAAATCGGTGCTGAAGGAGCACAACACATTGCGGATGCGCTCCGGAGGAATACGGTAATATTGTTCTTATTTCATAGAAGATGAAGCACTCAGTCTATCTCACATCTACAGACACTCACCACACTTCACCTTGGTTCGAACGAAATCGGTGCTGAAGGAGCACAACACATTGCGGATGCGCTGCGAACGAATACGGTAATATTGATCTCATTTCATAAAACATGAAGGACTCAGTCTATCTCACACCTACAGACACTCACTGCACTTAACCTCCACGGGAACAAAATGGGTGCTGAAGGAGCACAACATATTGCGGATGCGTTGCGAACGAATACGGTAATATTGGTCTCATTTCATAAAAGATGAAGCGCTCACTCTATCACATACATACAGACACTCACCACACTTAACCTCAATGAGAACGGAATCGGTGCTGAAGCAGCACAACACATTGCGGGTGCGATGCGAACGAATACGGTAATATTGATCTCATTTCATAGAAGATGAAGCACTCAGTCTATCTCACATCTACAGACACTCACCACACTTCACCTTGGTTCGAACGAAATCGGTGCTGAAGGAGCACAACACATTGCGGATGCGCTGCGAACGAATACGGTAATATTGATCTCATTTCATAAAACATGAAGGACTCAGTCTATCTCACTCCCACAGACACTCACCACACTTAACGTCGATAGGAACCAAATCGGTGCTGAAGGGGCACAACATATCGCGGGTGCGATGCGAACGAATACGGTAATATTGATCTCATTTAATAGAAGATCAAGCACTCAGTCTATCTCACACATACAGACACTCACCACACTTCACCTCGAGAGGAACGAAATCCGTGCTGAAGGAGCACAACACATTGCGAGTGCTTTGCGAACGAATACGGTAATATTGATCTCATTTAATAGAAGATGAAGCACTCAGTCTATCTCACACATACAGACACTCACCACACTTCACCTCAAAGAGAACCCAATCGGCGCTGAAGGAGCACAACACATCGCGGATGCTTTGCGAACGAATACGGTAATATTGATCTCATTTCATAGAAGATGAAGCACTTAGTTTATCTCACACCTACAGACACTCACCACACTTGACCTCCGTTGGAACGAAATCGGTGCTGAAGGAGCACAACACATTGCAGATGCGCTGCGAACGAATACGGTAATATTGATCTCATTTCATAAAACATGAAGCACTCAGTCTATCTCACTCCCACAGACACTCACCACACTTAACGTCGAGATGAACGAAATCGGTGCTGAAGGAGCACAACACATTGCGAGTGCGATGCGAACGAATGCGGTAATATTGATCTCATTTCATAGAAGATGAAGCACTCAGTCTATCTCACATCTACAGACACTCACCACACTTCACCTCAAAGAGAACCAAATCGGCGCTGAAGGAGCACAACACATCGCGGATGCTTTGCGAACGAATACGGTAATATTGATCTCATTTCATAGAAGATGAAGCGCTCACTCTATCTCACATCTGCAGACACTCACCACCCTCACCCTCCATAGGTACGAAATCGGTGATGAAGTAGCTCAACATATCGCAGATGCATTGGGAAGGAATATAGTAAGATTGATGCTGTGCTGGAAGAAGTTTGTAATTTCTGTTTTGTCTCATTCTTAGAGCGCCATGATGGCATAGATCTGGCTGTAAATTGAATCGGAGAACCAGCGATGCTGGATCTGATGACTCTTTGCGTAGATCGTATCTTTTTCGATTGAGAACTTAGTTGATATCATTTGTTGTGTGGTTTTCATGACATTGTTGAGTAATAAAGGTATAGAAAACGAATGTTGTTGGGAGAAGTGAGTGTGACCTGAATGCTAATACTTTTTTTTTCTGTGAGAAGTGCACGTGCATTAGTGAAAATGAATGGTTTAGTTACGAAGATATAACGGAGCAGTGTTTGGTAGAAGAGGCACCATACGTGTATAAGTGCTCGGTTTGGAGTTTGTTTCTGAGAGGGTATGACGGACAAGACAACATTACTGTAGACGGATGTACTATATTGGAGATATAGAAGAAAGCTGTTTCATGTTTTATTCCAAAGCCTAAATGTATTGATTGTTTGATGAGGAGGATTTATTTCTTTTTGTGGTTCATTTTTGTAGAGAGTAGTATTCATCCGCTATGTATGAGTTCTACGGTGCATTCGAAAGAAACGCTGTGTTATAAACTGACTAGACTGATATAGTGAAGAGAGAATAATTAAAAAATAGCGCACCAAATCGTTCTGTTAGATTAATCATTTCCCACCATCAGCTTAGTGTGAAAACAAGTTATTTTTGTCGAATATGATCAGCACTATTGACTCTTGGTGCTGATCGATGTTAAAATATCAAGGAAGTGTTTTTACAGTACTTTATCGTGGAAAGAGCTTTGCAATATATTCTCGAGCTCGTTTGTATATCATTCTGATAACAGGACTTTGTGTTTATGGTTTGCTTATATCGAAAATTTCGACACTGTTTGAAACGCTCAGAAGTTTGAGGTCGTATGAAATCTAATGATAGGAAGCTATTGTACCCTTGCTCTGAGATCTATCTTTTGAATGATGACAAAGTTGAAACCGCTTAGCTGCGCATAATTCAACATCTTAGTCTCTACGCTAAGATATTACATATATACTCGTAGTGTTCTTTAACATTACACTGTAAGAGAACGTACATTTCATTTGGTTTGGGTACCTGTCTTTGAGTTCTCTGCACGTATCGGTGGTTGAAAACTCACACGAGAGGATCATCATTGAACAGAAGTGGATTTTGGCTATCTGGAGCCACCGCAGACTGAATTTATACATGTAGTATTACTACGTTTTGAGGTGTATCTGAAATGGTATGTATATAGCCCGCCTGTTTGCAAGGAGTTAACAGCGCTTGGTCAAAATACACTCATATAAATCGAGTGGACTGAAAGTGTGCAAAGAATCATCGTCTAAGTACAGATACTCTTGCTTTCAATCACGGCATTTGCGCATATTTAGTCTCGGTTTGTTTATAAATGAGTACCAACAACGAATACAACCGTGTAGCAATAGTCTGTATATGTTGTAGATAAATAATATAATTTGCAACAACCAGCAATGTTATCGACAGGATTTGTCTATACAAATATATAAAGCAGTCGAAGATGAGCGTGCCCGTAGTCAAAGAAAGAAACATGTGCATTTTGTTTTCAGTAAATAAAATCGCGCCGTGCGATATTCAAACTTTTTAGCTGAGTATACAGTCACTTTTTATTACCACTAAACATAGAGAGAAGAAATTGTCATTGTTAAAGTCAGGTAAACTTGCTTGGATTAATTAATATTCTTCTCAGTAGTTGCAGAAGCCTATCCTAACACATGAAAAATATCCTCCGATATCTGTTCTAATTAAAGAGCTCACGCTCAAAAGTATCATCTTCTGATGGTAAATGTTGTTGAGTTTTCAGTTTAGATCTAATATTTCCAACAATAGCCATGGCCAAGTCCAAGATAACGAATGCGTGCACAATGAGACTTATTTCAGTATCCATATGTAATTTATAAGTAATTCCCCCAATTGAACTCGTTGATCTGATATTAAAATGTTAGAATTATATTGTTCAGCATACTTGAAACACCATAGAGACTTGTTTCATCTCATAAACCAAACCACTTGTCTCTTTGTAAAAAAAGTCGTTTTTGCCTAGTCGATTATCATGACCTATCCATAATATCCTCTGTTTTTCTGTTTCTATTCCAATTCAATGAACACGTTTAGCTCTATACCATGTTTAACACCAATGACATCCTACTGTACGTCGCATGGTGTTCTGTTTTTCAGCGCAGAAAAGCAGCAGGTTCACGCATACTTATAATGGATCGGAAAGATCTCATTTCAAACAGACTATATATCGAATAAGATTCGAAAAAAAGGTTCACAAGAAGAAACTAATGTAAAGTTTGAGGATTCCAGTCTTAATTACGCTTTAAAGGATAGTTGCTCAGAGCGAGGAAACTCCAGCGGATACGATGGAAATACGCCGAAAGTCCAAGAGTCTTAGCATTTCTGGCATCCGACCTGTTTTTCTAGCGGATTTCCGCAGATTCTGAAATCTCGATTACTCGTTGTTTATTTTTAATTCGTTTCTAATTCCCTTTTCTGAAAGAAAGGGTTATAGTGCATAAAATACGGTCGTTAAAATGCTAAAAGTTTGTTCGCATAATCCAATCAGATTGCAGTATTTTATAAGTTTATAAAAACTCATGAATAGTTATTAATAAATAATCGACCGAACGATAATCTAGATCGAGAATCTCGAATCCGGTGTTAGTTTTTTAATAGAAAAATTCTGTTCTGCTTCTTTTAGACAAAGGATGATTTCTTGCATGGAAGTACTTTTTTAGGCGATAGTGTTACAAGCAGTAATGTGTAGAACAAAACAAAATAGCTGATTAACGTCGGATTGTTGGATATTCATACACATCAGCATATTGATAACGTCACAATTATACAAACAGTTGTATTACACAAACATTATCTGATGTTAACCACTGAAAATAATACTTCCTCTGACAAATGTTGTTTTGGACAGTCACAATGGCACAAAGTTGGTGATTCTTCAACAGGGAACGGAAGAAAATGGTTTGATTCATTCTGAAGGGGGTTCTAAACTAGATGAAAGAATAAAAGTTGGACATGAAACGGCTAGCAGCGCGTGGCCGTGGCCGACCGGAGACAGACCGACGAACGACTAGGCGTTTGTTTGAGTGGCTTGGAAAAGATAAAATAAGTGTAAGTAAATTGATTTTTGATTTTAAATAGTGGGAAGAGAGTCGATTAATAAATGTTTAGAAATAGTGTTCCTTTTGCATACATCTCTGGACAAATGAATTGAAAATATGTTTGACATGAATAAAGTAGAAAAGGATTAAGCGAAAAGAATGTGTATAAAAATGGCTTTGATTCGAAGCGAATTAGAGTGAGGTTTATGTTGGAGTTTTTATCTAGAAAGTCTTCTAATTCTTTCGGAAAAGGGTCAGCGAATCCAACAGATGAGCGATACTTCTTTCTATGGTGTACTCAATCTATTTTTTGTTTTAGTGGTATTGTATGGAAAGCAAACTGCGGCTTTTATGGACATTTTATCACCGAATTTAGGTGTGACAGTTCTGAACTGTAGAACTGGATACCATCGGTTCATTTGGACTGGTACAACCAGTTCATCAAAAAAGAACTGGTAAAAATGAGACTCAACAAGTCTTTCTTTATTCAACTGACACCAGTTCTTTTGTGGATCAATTAAGTGCTGCATTCGATAGGTGTCAAACTTCTATTTATAGATATAGTCTGCCTTTCGGATACTTCATAGTCAATAAAATAAACAGAGAATGTTGTCGAGAATACATTTCTCCGAAAGAATCCACTTGTCATTTTTATTGTATTATATTTTCGTTTGATCGTTGGCAAATATGAGATCAAGTAATAGCTATGATACCCCGAATTAGTGTAAAGATTTGGTCGTGCATGTTCTTATAGAAAGATTCATTGCTCGTCAAAAGACTATAGGATCATTTTGAAAATCAGACTTGGGAACATACAAATTGAGTCGATGTGTTTCACTCTATATTATGCTCTTCATAAACTGGAAATAGAATAACAATAATAAAAACTTCAAGTGAACTTCCATGAATTTAAATTGGTCTTTAAAAATGTGTTCTACATCTATTTGCCTATGCAAAAGTGAAATTAACGATGTTTTGGATTCCAAAAACAATAATTCTCCGTGAAATAATCTTTCATATACGATTTCAATAGACTACCCTTCACCTTCACAAAACTGTTTCGATCTCATATAAGATCATTTTTGTTCACATCTAATGAAGGAAATGAACGAAAACTTATCAAAAAAGACTATCTTTGTGAGAGGAACAGAGTTTAAAATGCGAAATACTTATCAACACGAGATGGCGTTTGCGTCCGTCATGTGTAATAGTTTCAGCTGATTCATAGTTAATTTCTATTGGTCGATGCAAATCGATAGGATATCGATTGGTTCTGAGTATATTTTCAATCGACTAGTAGTTGCAACACATTGACTCCATTCGTTTTCTGAATTTGAACCATTTTCATTTTGAAATTTTCATTATAAAAGCTTATTTTAGATCTTGTCCAATGGATGCTTACTGGGAATTATCCGACTTTGATATTCATATTCGTCAACAAGGCTTCGAAAAATTACTAGAGTCATTGCAAATATCGTCGACGAATAACGAAGACGAAAAGGTTAGTTCTCTAACATATACTTTTTCATTACTTGGAAAGAAACTTTCTCCTTTTCTAGAGTTCATCATCACAACTTGATTATATCATATCACGATTAATCAAAGGGTTGGTATCCAATCGTAAATGTGCTCGTATCGGTTATGCTGCAACTCTTGGCACAGTATGTGATCTACTGCATAAAATATTCAAAAAATCATCTTTTTATTAACATCATTTAGCTCGCTAGTCTGAATGATACCGAATTAGAAATGCCATCAACTGATGAATTTATATCATTAGTTGAAAACAAATTGACAACGAAAAAAGAAACTGGTGTTGAAGTAATCTCCCAGAATTGTTCAAATTCTTTCGTCATGAAATGTTTCTCTTCAGGATGCCAAAAATGTTCGGATCGGTCGTGTTCTTAGTTATATCGCATTGGCTTATACACAAAAGGATAATGATGTTTGATTGCACTGGAATTCCACTTTGCAGAGATATAATCTTGTCTTTTTTTATTTAGTTATCAGATCTATTATCGAGAATCATACCTGATTTGCTTCTCATTCGTACGCAAGAAACTCGACGACGTTTACGCACATTTATCGATGCAGCGATCATTCAACTAGCGAAATGGGTAATAAACTTTCTCAAAAGCTATTATTACTTATCCAGGTGATTTTTCAGAGTGGTCGAAAGGTATTCAAAAAAGGAATTTTACCACAAATTCAAGAACTTCTTCCAAACTCATGGCAAATGGGCGATGATGGGTCAAAATCGATCTTTCTACTCATTTCACTCGTTAATCTTTATCCGGTATAAAATATTGCCAATTTTTATTGAAAGTAAACTGTTATTTTTCTTGAAGAAAATATTTGATCGAGAATATTTTCAATCAAATTGGAAAGATAACGTATTATCGTTAGGAAAAACCAGTGATCAACAAGCAATTATCAAAAAGTGTCTACAAGTACGACGAAAAAGTTTTCGATATTAATCATTTTCATTGTTTGTATTTAGTCATTTGACAATGAACTTCATTTACTTGAACAATTAAGTAGAGAACTATTGGTTTATGCTATTCATACACAACAACTGGTATCATTTTGGCCAATACTTGTTGACGGTAAGAATGAGGAACTATGGCTCATTGCTATACTCAAGGAACTATCGATTTTTTGTTTTCTAGAACTTTCAAACATTGGGCTTGATTCGAACAAAGGTCATATTTTACTTGATTTGATCACGTTCTGTTTTCAAGAACGTGAAAACTCTGATCCAGTTTACACGGTAGTTGTTGCTTATGTGTTTTTAAATTGAATAAGAGCCATCGATTTAGATTGAAACAATGCTTGATCATAGTGAATTGTTATTTGGTAAAATACTGGATTTATTGTCATCATCAGGACGGAAAACACATCAGCAAGCATCCATTCAATTATCTAAAGATGCAGTATGCTGAAGACATTTTTTTCACTGATAGTGTTTTATCTACATTCGATATTTAGCTCGATAAACTCGCACATACACTGGCCAGCCGATCGTTACAAGAACGATTACGCTTATTTGAAAAATTATTGAAATGGTTTGTATATATATATATATGATAAAGGATCATAGCATTGATATTTTCTCCTTTAGTGCGGATAAGAACTATACATGTATGCATACAGTAGCAACTGCTATATCAGAAAAAGTACGAAAAAGCCTTTCCGAGTTTCTTCGGTGACAGAAATCTGATAAGAAACTTTTATATTGTTCGTTTTAGTTAACAGTTGAAGAATTTCCGGAGTATGTGAAATACATCATCGGCTTATTTTTTACAATTGCTAAAGAAGATGAAAAGTAACTAAAAAATAATTTAATTGATCGAAAAACTTGAATCTAAATCTTTATTAGTGCTCTCGATCGTCGTCGACATTTTCTTCTTGAAACGGTTAGACAACTGTTACTTATGTAACTTTTTTCATCATGTGCTCGTTCTCTTTCAGCTTTCGAATGTCTGCAACAGTGCTGCGTTCGATTTGAAAGTTGATTCTTGTGGTTCATTGTTGGAAAATATTCTTTCGTTATGCGTTTTATTGGCGAATTTCAAGCTAAATAACCATACACCAAAACAATTCCGTGAAGTAATATTTCACTCATGAAAATTCACGGTCACACGAATTAACTTCATTTAGCTTCTTCCTGAAACAGTCCAACTTTCGGATACAACACGAGAACATCTGGAAGATATTGTTTATAAACTTATTCTTCATGAATTTCATGAGAATAGATATGAACACAGTTTTCATATTTTTCAAAAATCAATCGTAAGAAAATTTGCTTCTTGTTCGAAAATGAATCTTCAGCAATGCATCTTTTAGCAATGGATTGAAACACCCAAACATTATTCGCCAGTGTTCAAACACAGTGAAGAAATAAAAGAATATCTAAAGGAAAATAGTGCAGAACTATTTGAACTTCTACAAGGAAAAACGGTTCGCAAAATGAAAGAAATTTTTCTTGAAACAAAATCTGATTTTTCTTTTACAGATTCAATCATTACCAGATGAAAAACTACGATTAGCATTTCAGCAAGTGATTGTGCTAAGTTTTTACGATTTATTCGTTGATTTCAATCGTGCTAAACAATATCTCGACGTATGCTAAGTTTTATACACAAGCGAACCGTATGTTTTCGATAAATATCTTTTAGGATCTAGTGACGTGTGTGAAAAATGCACATACCCAATTGGTATCGAAAAAGAAAGTCAAGGGTAAATACTTTCGACAAGTCTGAAATAGAATTGTTGAGTTTTCCATTTCGTAGAACAATCAACATGGATTGAGGTCTTGATTGATATTCTTCTTTCGATGTACACAAAGAAACAACATGATATTCGAGCGATTGTTAAGAAGATTTACCATCAAATAGTACCATACATGAATGAAAATGCTTTGAAATTGATGTTACAAGTGAGAATAGTTTTGTAAATGAATGCTGAATTTGAATGAAATGTGTATTTTAGACTATTTCCATGGAAAACGAAAGTGATGACGAAGGCGAAAGTGGCGAGGGTGAAGAAAATGAAGACGAAGACGAAGATGAAGATGAACAGGAAGAAAGTAGTGATGAGGAATCTGATGAAGAATTAATGGAAAATGGCGATGCTAATGAAGAACTTCGACAAGCAGTTGAAAAGGCATTGGGTGATGCAGCTGTAAAAGAAGATCAAGTAAAAAAAAAGAGAAGTCGGTCAAAACAAGATAAATTTGTTTTGTTTTACTTAGGAAGATGATGTTGATATGGATGACGAAGCAATGCTTCGCTTAGACCCATTAATTGCTGAAGCATTTCGATCGCAAATGAAAAAATCATCGAATTTGAAAGTCATCAATGAGAAACTTCACCATCAATTTCGTGTTCTTGATTTAATTGAATCAGTGATAAAAAAAGATGATCGAATGCGATTTGTTCTTGTAAGTTCATAAACTTTCTGGACACAATTGCAAAATCATGTGATCATTCTATCTGTTTAGATTAGCATTCGTCCTTTGATTGAAACATTAACAAGTTTACCAAATAATACCGCTTATAAGACAATGATTGAACGCTTAGATTCGATTTTACGGCAATTGTCAAATCGAAAGGTATGAATATTTCAATAAGATCGTTCTCAAATGAATAAGGATCCATTTTCAATCTTCAGCTCGGACATACAGATATGCCAACGACTGATGAATGTCTAGAACTATTTCGGTATTTAACGTCACTGGCTGGTATGTGATATTTTTCAAGTAAATCATTTGTTGAAGTTTTTTCTTCAATAGGAACTCGAACAAAATTAACCACGGATACGTTATCAAAAGTATCGATGTTTGTTGTAAGTTGAAAATTTCAAACAATGATTCGATCTGCGAGATTTTCATAGATAAAACTATGCTTGCACGTTGGTAAACAAGAAGATCGATTGCCGGGCGTCGAAGAAACGATTCTGACAATGTACGAAGGCGGATTTCTTCGTTTTCTCCAGCCCAAACCGTATGTGATTTTGAGTTGTGATAGAATTCTCCAAGTTCATGTCCTTCTTTCTTGTAGACCAAAGGATAAATCTGAGAAAAAGAAGAAGCAGAAGAAAAAAGATGACGACAATGAAGACGAAGAATTGACTCCTCATCAATCAGTTGTTCATCCAAGTATTATTAAAGAATTTCTTCTACGTTTTCCCGAATATGGTGGTCGTCTAATGGTATCGATGGTTCGAACAACACTAAAGGAAAACATCAATTGGAAAAAACGAGTGAGTCTACTTTTTCAGTCAATGTGTTCAGTACTATCTATCTTTAAGAATATCGTCTGCGGCACATTGAATAACTTCTTCAATAGAAAACAAGTACGAGAAAATTTTACTTTTGTTCATTGCAGATTTTATGTATTCCTTTCTAGTTGGATCATGTCGATGAGAACTTATTGAAATCAACCATAGATCTTCTTGTTATGGTAAAAGTTCGATACCTCTTTCTTGATATTGACAAACTTCTTCATCTTTGATAGTCCTGTAATGATAGCAAATCATCAAAAATGGAATCTATGCATGTAATCACTACCTTGACACAAAAACTAGTATTGATTCGAGTAAAGATTTGATTAGTTCGGTTGATGTTTATAGGAATTCGATTAAAATTGTTTAGAATCCAACTTTAACGGAAAAACAAGCATCAACTTTGCTTGCTGCTCTTTCCACAGCGATCAAAAGCAAACCAATCAATAGTGATAAACAACGTAAACAACTTCTCAATCTTCTACAATCGTTTAAGAAAAGGTTTTCCTCCTCGATTTACAACTGATTTTTCATTCTGCACGGTTCTCTTTAGATTTTCGTTGACCATTGACGAAGAAATAATGAATATGTTAACAACGAAGCGTAAATCTTCGTCAGCAGCAACAACAACAACCAATACAGCAAAGAAATTGAAAACAGAAGAATCAAGTGTCTCCAATGGAGATGTAAATCAATCAGTTGTCGATTGCCGACAAATGCCATTCAAAGGCATTAATGTTTAAGCATAAAATTTGTTTTTGTTTGTTGTTACTCCAAGAAAAAAAAAGAAAATTCTAATGAAATAAACCATTTGGAGATTTGTTTTGATTGTAGATATAACAGCATTCATGGCTAGTAATCGTCAGAGCACAGCAACGACTGTGCAAATTGCATTTGATTCCGATCCTGAACCGCATCATTGTGGTTACTGTAACACCAATGGAAGTTGTACAGCAGGTTTGTATAATCTTAGCACAATTACCCTACGTAAGGTTCGTTCATCAAATTGTGGATATTGTCAGAAAGAAGGCGGAAAAATTTCGTTTGGTAAAAAAGATTCGTGCGAGCAGAGAAAAGCTGAAATTTGCTTTTTCGTTCTGTTTCAGGCATCGTCGCCTCGACCATGCTCGTCGATGATTATCAAATTCTGATGGATCGTGGTTGGCGAAAGTAAATTCCTATCCACAGTTAAAATCGAATGATTTGCTTTGCTACTTAGATGTGGAACATATTATTATAAAGCATTGATGAAGACAACGTGTTGTCCACTTTATACGATTCGGTAAGATTGACAATCGGTGGAATATTTTTTTGAGATAACACATTACATATTGAAGATGCGATGTGAATAATTTTCAAATATCACGTTCTCAACGACGAGTGGTGCAAACAATGAATCACTTTATCAATGAAAATATCAAACCCAGTGATCAAACTCGAACAACAACAATTACAGATTCTTCGTTTGGACAATCCGCTCCGAAAAAGCAGAATGACGTTCAATCGAAATTGTCACTTAATGATTGGATCAACAAACAATCCAACACGAATGCTGTACAATTAATTCGACATGTATTAACAAATGATACACGTATAAAGAGTTGATTTCATTCATCCAGAAATAATGTCTCTGTTTATATTCATTTTCAAGCTCCATCTGATGAATTTCTAAAATGTTTGCGATCACGACAAAAACGTTGGTACAAAAAATTACTCAAACTTAAAAGTCAAAACAAACTTTCTTCAGAGACTGGTTCGCACAGATCCCCTTTACATGTCACACTCTTGTTTTCTTCGTAGATATCCGTGCGCTAGTCAAACGATTTGATCGCATGGATAACCATTCGCCCCAGATATTAGAAGAGATATTACAGTTCAACGAAAAGTCTGTGAATAAATTAGAAGTTCGTTTAGTTCGCTCGTATCCTCCATCGGAAGAATTTACTCGAACATTAACTGAATCTCATTCAGTTTATCAACGCTATCAAATGGCGATCCATGGCGACGCGAGCTCTGCGTGTTCGTTCTCACAATTCAAACGTTTCCTCAGCGAATCATCTTTAAAAAAAGATTGTCCTCGAATTCCTTCGTCGAAAGTTCCATCATGCGGCTATGGATCCTTTCATATGTTGTATTATTTGAACGGAAAAATAATTGCTTGCAATGTTTTGGACATTCTTCCCGGTGGTATTTCATCAGTTTATTTCTACTATGATCCTGATTTGGGCTTTTTGAAATTGGGAGTCTATTCAGCATTAAAGTAGACTTTCATAATGAGACAAAGTTTTTTTTTCAATATTCAAAGTTGTTTTCTAGAGAGATTGAATTAACGAGACGGTTGGCTCGAGAAGTACCAGAAATTAAAGATTATTATCTTGGATACTATGTTCACACATGCGTCAAAATGCGATACAAAGTAATTATCGGAATACATCCTATAGACAGCTGACTATGTTCACCGTTTTAGTCATAAGTTTTATTCTATGATGTTAATAGAATTGTAGAGAATATTGTGCTCAAGAAAAACTTTCATAATTCTATTGTTACAGGGTCAATACAAACCATCGTATCTTCTGTGCCCTGAGACGTATACTTGGCATCGAATTGAGAAATGCGTACCATTGTTAAATGCTAATAAATATGCGCGATTCGAATCGGATGCAGAAAAAGGTTTGTTGGACATGTGTCATGTGAGGTTGTTGATAGATTTTGATTATTTTCAGTAGATGAAGATGAAGAAAACAGTATTGAGCATCTAAAACTACGTGTTGATGGCCGGATTATCACACCATTAGAACTACAACAATGGAATGAAGAGTACTTTTTTTACATTCTAGATCGATTCACAATGTTGGCAAAATTTGTCGGCAAGACTTGTGCTAATCGTCTAGTGATTGACTTGAATTAAATAAAGAACAGTCATTTCTTTTTTATTCTTTCACCGCATTTTAAATCGTGATAATGAAATAATTCTTGATTTCAGACCAGCCGTCTCCAATGGAGGGCTCAGCGTTACTTCTAATGAAACAGTTGCGAGAGTTTAATCGACACCCTGTCGAAGGTATTAGCGCAGGACTAATTGACGAATCTAATCCGTATGCTTGGAACGTTATTCTCGTTGGACCTACGGATACTTTATATGAGGGTAAATTCAGTCCAGAGTACCAGATCTCTCTTCATATTATATTTAGGAGGGTTTTTCAAAGCGCGGCTAGATTTTCCAAAAGAATATCCCATAAAGCCACCAAAGATGGTAAGATTCGATATTTTTGCCATATGTCCGACAACAGTTCTTGCTTTCACAGAAATTCGTATCGGAAATTTGGCATCCGAATATCGAAAAGAACGGCGATGTGTGCATATCAATAGTAAGTCTGCACACGTTTTCCGAACATCTCGAGATCTTCCTCTGAATAGCTTCACGAACCTGGAGTAGATCAATTTGGTTATGAACGAGCATCAGAACGTTGGTCGCCAGTGCAATCAGTTGGTAAATAAGCGTTATTTTTCGGTTAGTCTTTCTATTATTTGACATTTTCGTTCGTTCTGTTTAGAAACTATACTTCTCTCAGTCCTTTCGATGTTAAGTGATCCCAATTGTGATTCAGCAGCGAACATCGATGCATCAATAATGTGGCGAGATGACCGAGCAGCATTTAAGAAAAAAATCCGCGAATGTGTACGGAAAACTCTGGAAGATATATGAACTTCTACTTTTTCTCTTCGAAAACTCCCTCTACACTTTTATGCTATTTTCATTCTTTATTTTGCTTATATTCGTTATTTAACTAACGTTTATCATTTGTACAAAACTCTATATATTTACATATATACAATCTCTTTGTATACGTTCGTCTGCATCTTGTCACTTGATGGAATTTTAGATGATGAAAATCTAAAAAGAACGCTGCTAATATATCTGAATCATCTTTGACATTCAATCGAGCGCAGCATGTCGAGTTATTTCTTTCAACGTATTAAAAATGTGGCAACATCTGCAAATAGTAATACCATGGTACCTCGATATATGCAGCAAAGAGAAACCACAAATGGTGAAACAACGAAAAAGCCCGAAGTAGTCCTAGAATTAAGTGACGATGAGCTATTAACTAGTGTATTAAAATTTGAACAAACACCAGAATTTAAACAAATAGTCAAAGTCGAAGAACAAGCAAAGAAAACGGAAGGTAATCATTGATCGATTTCATTCTCTCTTATAATCATATGACCGTATATTTATCTTCTGTCAGAACCTAAAAATAACGCTTCTAATATACATCCATTTTTTAAACGACAAAATTCTTCTACGAGCAGAAGCGTATCACCACCCAGACCAATACACAGTAAACTCAATGCTTCTCATTGTCTAAACTAAACATGATTTACACTCTGACATATGTAGATGCAGCAAGTAGTACTGCGTTTCTTCAGTCAACCAAACGACCAAAATCAGAAATTCCAACTTCTTTACCTCCTTCCAAGAAACGTCCAATTAGCAATAGTGATGAGGAAGATATCGTTGCATTAGATGCTCCAACGTCCTCATCCTCATCGACACCATTGATTGTACGACCACCGGTGAAGAAATTACCAAATAGTAAACCTGATTTTCAGACATTTGCTCCCAAAAATGGTACACGGAAGATCTCATTGACAATAATCATTTCATTTCATATCCCACTTTCAATTAGAATCAGTCAGCGACAGAACTAAAGCAGTTTTGAGAACTTTCCGCGCTCGTCGAGAACGTGGGGAAAATGTGGCGTTGACACAAATAGTTGCCTCAGAACAATTGAGATTACGTGAACAATTAATGCGTAAACCAAAGCCACCATCAACGTCAGTCGTTGAAAAACGTAAGAGAACAAAGAATTCGATTTCATAAAAGCAATCGATTATCCTATTCCAGCAAAAAAGCCCGATGTTCCAGTGAAACGAAAAGCGAATGAACTTGATTCGTCTGCATCAAAAAAAGTTCGCACAACTGAAAAGGTCTGTTTGAATAATCTTATTTCTTCTCTTTTCCAACAACTCAACTTCTTCTAGGCACCAAAAAACGCTTTCGAAAAGCTCATGCAAGAAATGACTGATACAATGACACGTGTAACGTTAACTAATACAACAACAACAAATACCACGACTATAAGTCCATCATCGTCATCATCACATCCATTAGTCGATCTAACCGTTGTAAAATCTTCTTCATCATCGATATCCAGTACTGTTCCACTTCAATCAACAACCAACAAAGAGAAAAGGTCAAAACCAAGAAAAATACACAACTATGATGATTATCTCATCTATATTCTCAAATGGCCAGTTTCGTTGATTGATGAAATAGGTTTGAATGCATTTTATTCAACACTAGAAAAAACTAGTCGATGGTTGTACTCGTAGAAATCGAATCGAATATTCTGTACAAAGATTTTCTTGGTGAAAATGCCTATCCAATTCCAGTATTAGAACTGTATTCTTCTTTCGACGAATACGAAGAAATAACGATGCCTTGGCTGTTCGAAGAAACATTCGAAGAAGTTAATAGAAAATCCATTTTTACCATCCATCTAAGTTTCTATAAGATTTTTCTCGCAATAGATCAAACGTAGTGTAAAACTAAATGATCATAAATTAGTTGGCATAGAATATGATGCAGTGCTTGCTCAAGTACGTCTATTTAACTCAGGCTTATATGAGCTAAAAGCACAGATATTACAAAAACGAAATCCCACCATACCCAATCAACGTCGAGAAATGTTTTCTGAAGATGACTTAGTTGTGATTACTATATTGAATCAACCTGTGAAGAAACTCTTCGGCCTAATACGAAGTGGTGAACGGATTATTGATAAAGCACGTTTACATAAAACGTATCGTAAGTTACGGTTCTTCTTCAGAATTGATCTGATTACAGCGATAAATCTTGGATTTCAGATGAGCATCCTGATGTAAAGATCAAACCACCTGTATGGTTCTGTTATGAATACTACATTCGAATCTTTGGTCATGGATTTAAAATTCCTGATGGATCCCAAATAAAGATAAAAGTAACAGAAACATCATGTTAAACTTTGCAAGACACTTAAACATATCTCGATTTAGGCAATTACATCATTGACAGCAACATTACGCCGTTTCAAAGCATTAGCATCGATGCGTACATGCCCTTTATTCGAACATCTATTGAGTCCGTCATTGACAGATGAGGTTTTTCAGATAACAAACACTCAACATAAACTCATGGAGCAAAAACACCTTCAAGTAAGGAAAGAACGAGAGATAAAGACGGGTCTTTGAACGTTTCGTTTCAGGCATACAATGAATCTCAACGGAATGTTATCTCAGAAGCTGTTTCAATGATGCAAGATACAAAAGATGATAATCAAGCAAAGATTTATATGTGTCAAGGACCACCGGGTACTGGTAAATCCCAAACGATAACGGGTATTGTTCGTGCTCTTCTTCAGGTAAACTAGAATAAACACCATTCGAATTCACGTTGAACCTATTCAATTATCTTCAGCCGATGTTGGCTTCATCGCCAACAAATGAACAATCATCACCAGCATTGTCATCTGGTGGATCACGGAAGAAAATGAAAATTTTAATATGTTGTCCTTCGAATGGCGGTTGCAATGAAATTGTTCGTCGCTTGATCGATGTTTTTACACAGAAGGCAACGAATGAGACAGCTTCGAAACGTAAATTTCTTGGCATCTGATTACTCAATTGAAACAATACTTTCTTTTCAGTACCGTTCAAATTAATTCGATGTGCACGTGGCGGTGCTATTAGTCAAGATATCGAAAATGTTTCACTTGATACACTTGCACAAAAGCGCCTGGAAGAGGAACTAAACGCCGGTGGTGAGAATGAAGCTATTGGACGAAATTTAGCAAATAAAGAAAAGCAAAAGAAACAACTGGAACAACGAATTGAAGCAGAAAAAAAGAGGCAAACTTCAACTGCAAATAATCAGGCTTCAGAAGAGGTTTGTCTAATGCATATCTCATAAAAGAACATATGTTTCACGTCACATTTATTCAGTTGAAAGATTTAGAATTAAATCTCAAAGAAATCAAAGCAAGTATCCTTAAACTACAACAAACATGTCGAAAAGTTAGTAGCTCTTCTTGGAAAATTCGAATCATAAATTCTCTTCTATTGTAGACAATGCCAGAAGCAGCACGGCGGCAACGTGAACGTGAAATCAAAATTGAACTTTTACAAGATTCGGATATGTAAGTTCGACTTGGTCGATCTTCATTACATTGGATCAAGACATTTAGTTGTGTTTCAACTCTGAATTACGTTGGTAATTCGATCTTCGATTCATTTTCGTCATTGAATATCGATCAATCATCAATTAAACTCGATAAAACGAAAAAAGTACATCCGTCAACGACATCATCATCATCATCATCGATCGTATCGACGCTATTCAATTGTTTAATTATTGATGAAGCGGGACAATGTATTGAAATCGATAACTACATTCCACTTCGACTTGGAATGAATCGAATTATACTTGTTGGCGATCCTGAACAACTGTAAAGTTCGATTTGAATTTCGATGTAAATTATTTCTTCAATATTCTCTAGTCCAGCGACAGTCCTTTCACGACGAGCACTTGAAGCTGGTTTAAACCAATCGTTATTCGAACGTCTCTATAAATTATTTAAATATGACGTAAACAATCCCATTCGAATGCTTAATATTGTAAGTTGGATGTATCTGAATGCAAATAACATGTTCATTATCGTTTTAGCAATACCGAATGCATGATGAAATATGTAAATTTCCATCGATGCATATTTATCGATCGAAATTGAAAACAGATAAAACCATCAACCAAAAACGGTTCGATATTCCTATGTTCGCATACATTCTTTCTCATTTCTCGATTCATTCTATTAGAAAAAAGTTTCTGTTGAAACCGTACATGATACTGGATGTTGTCAATAGTCAAGAACAATTAGATCCGATTACTCAATCGTATGGCAATCCACATGAAGCAGAAACTGTTGTTTGTCTCGTGGAGTTTATCAATAGTCGAGCCAAAGTACCATTCAATCGTATGTAAAAAAAAACTGCTTCTCAAGAAATGCTTATCGTTTACTTACCGTGCTTAGAAATTGGTATCATCACTCCGTACAACTACCAAGTGAAGTTGATTCAACAAAAACTTACCCAACACAATCTGCATCAACATAAAATCGAGATTGGGACAGGTAGAATTCTGGGAGAGTGATCATCAATGGTGGTATTGTTTGTTTCAGTTGATGCATTTCAAGGCCGACAGAAGGATGTCATACTTCTGTCATGTGTTCGAGCAACACAAACTACAGATTCTTCGACAACTACAACTGGAATTGGTTTTGTCGCTAATCGACAACGATTGAATGTTTCATTAACTCGAGCAAAATATGCAATGTATATCTTAGGTCACATGACTTCACTAAATGTAAGGATTTTCACCTTTAAACTCATCACAACATTTGCTATTTCTTCGCTTTGGATAGATCAATGAGGATTGGCAAAAACTCATTACAAACGCCGTTGAACGAAAAGTTATCCTTGAACTAACATCAGCAAATCAATTTGATGGTCTAATCAAACGGCAACAAGAAGGACAAACACGTCCGATGGAAACGGTTTAACACCGAAGGTCTTTTCCTAGTGATATTGATTTTCTTTTCCCAATTCTTGTATAGTTTTCTTGTTTCATATCTCCTTTCACTTCTTCTCTTCACTCAGTTATTTATTTCATGAATTGTTATTCGTATTTTTCACTTGTGGGTGTGTCTATTCTGGTGATATTCTGAAGATATATCTTAATTTACATTACTTTTGTTAAAAATTTCAATAAAGTGAAGACATTTCGAAGATAAAATATCTTACATTGGGATACTGAATGAGTTGCGTTCTTCTGTTTGTAGATGTCTACTCTTCGTTTTATGCTGCCATTGCGTCGTACATTATTAGCAGCTCGATATTGCCAAACATCTCTATCGTCCTCATTGCGAGTGTCAAAACAATGTGTGCCATCGTTCGATTTCTACTTACGTAATTTGATAGGAGCACAACAGAAAAATTTCTTTTCGTCATCAGCAATTGTGCATACTCAGCATCGAAATAGAGGTCATTCAAACGTTACTGGAGTCGTCGAGGAAGAAGATGACGAGGAAGAGGATGATGACGAGGATGAAGATCAAGTAAGACAAAGTTTTTGGTTGTTTATATTCTTCAGTTCTAATATATTTTATCAATAGATTGAATTTTCTTTTAGAACGACCAGGATAAAATAAAACAAGCAATCCAGCAGCATAATCTACCAAAAGGTCTACTAAAATTTTCGAATCATAAATAGGTTTGATGAAAATGAAGATTTATCTGATTGTAGGATATCGAATCATTATTCGACATATTGCTTCACTTCGTCTTGACCTCATCTGTTCAGCGGGTACTGGTATCGGGCGAAGGTAAATTACAGAATAGCGACTAGTCAGTTCGTTTATGCATTGCTCTTTGTGTGATTAGTGCGATTGAAGATGAGTTCTATGGTTCGAAATTACGAGTGAATGGCGAAAAGTCAACTAAAAAAGCACAACAAGTATGACACGAACAGTTATTCTGTATTGGTTAACATGTGACGTTTTATCGATATGTATTTTTAGGTGAAAGAAGGCGATGTGATCGATCTAGTCGTATCACGAACCGATGGTGCTAAATATAATTCTAAACGCATAGTTGTATACAAAGTATTTGCTGAAAAGTCATTGAAAAACAAAATAAAAGTGTGTTTAATCGCTTGGCGAAATGGCATCGAAGTTGATGGCTCGCAATGGAGTTAACAAATCTTTTCTTTTTGTATGGTTTATCGGTTTTGTTTCTGATAGTAAAATATTATTAGCGAAATTAAAACAATCTACGAGATTTCATTTGTTTGATTACATTATCTGGATATATGTTTACATGTAAATTTAAACAGGATATCGATTGAAATTACTGAGACATTTGAGAACTTCCAGGCCTCGAATAAAATCATCCAACGGAGCATCTAGAATCTCGATTTCGTAAAATAGTCAAATCAATAGAGCACTCACTGCAATATTCAACAAGACCATGACAGGTTTGGATTCTCACACGGTCATCTCTCGAGTCTTCTTTTTCAACACTTTCACATTCGCATTCACGACTATCTTCTTCCTCGGATGTACTTTCGTCGTCGTCGTCATCATCGTCATCACTTGAATCACTTTCAGCGGCGATTTCGTCGTGTCGATAGGTTAAGTCAGGTAATTTCGACGATGGTGTATAAGGAAACGATAGGGACAAACCAGGATATTGAGATCGTAAAATTTCCAGGCAATGGTATTGCATCTGTTTCAAACACAATTCTAAATCGCCGTGTACATACTGCTGATTCTCTCGAGCAACAATTAGATTTTGACTATATTCATAGAGTTGCTTTAGTTTCATTTGATGATATTCAGAGTAAGTAGGCATGGTACTGGGATATTGTTGTTGCTGGTTGGAAGTTGACGTCGAAGGAGACGGTGACGACAAAGGATCGTTGAAGGTGAAGATATTTGCAGAAGCTGGCGAAGAAGAGAACGAAGGCGAATTGATTGCTGGTGTTATGTTCACGTTGGGTGATGCTTTTCGGGCTGCACTAATTTGTTTTAATTCATTTCGTATTTGTTCACATTTTGATAAGCATTCATCGCAAAGATGAAAGATCAAATCTGTTTGTTTGTCGTAGTCTTTAATCAGTCGGGACTTCGCTGCTTGTTTCAACGTTAGGTTTTTATTGCTTGACAAACGAAGCGCCTCATCAGCTACATAGTCAAGAGAGGCACGTGGGTCATCCAGTAGATTGTGTGTTTGATGTGTAACGAAATAATTTCGACAAGTTGAACATAGTGGTAATCGGTCATAATATCGTGAAATGAAGAAGACAAGATCATAATCGATGTTGGAATACTTTTGCCAACGTTGGTTTGCTTGCGAGATCTTTTCATCAATCTTTCGCTTTTTCTCTTCAGAACGTTTTGCACGTTTTTCTTCACGACGTTGACGAACGGATTCTTCACTGCCTATATCGAAAATATAACTAATCTAGTACACATAATATAACACTGTGGGCACCTTTATGCACAACAAAATGTCGACTTCCGTCTTTATTTAGATGATCGTGAATTTTAAGTCGCCAGGTTTTATCGGCCGTTTTATCTTGTGGAATGCTAGTACTACTAATAGAGGGAGATATATCAATAGTAGAATCGTATTTGCTTGAATTAGTATTATATGGTGAAATGTGGAATGAGGATAGAAATGTTGATTTGGGTTGATGCATATGCTCAAGTATGGAATCACTGTTATGTTTGCGAATACACGTGGATAAATATCGAGCATTATCATTTCTGCGATAATAATCAGATAATGATGATGCATCGATGTTTTTAAATTTAGTAGTTATGCATCGTTGACTGTTGTAGTCAATATTAATCAAACTTGAAGATCGTTTAGCAGGAGTTATTGTTGATCCATGGTGATCAGATGAAGTTCTAGTGCAATTTTGAGATTGATTGAGCGCGGATGTACATACTATGCTGTGAAGATGATTATTCGACCTTGGCAATCGTCTTCGACAATGAATTCTTCTTAACATAGATAGTTTCAAAGGTGGTGAGAACATGTGATAGAGAAATGGTGATGGTTGATGTTTATCATCGAAATTTGTCAAAATGACTTGGGGTGTTGCAGTTGCTTGTTCTTTCGTTCGATTGTGTGCTGATTTCGAGAAACATAACAAGAGTCTCATTAACCATGAATGACACATTATATAAGTGATGTGATACTCATCGATAGGCAACAGGAATATGAGAAACAAATTGGCGACAGCCATGAATCATTATTTAACTAGATCGATTGGCAATGAAATATTGAGAAAATTCATTTGGATATACCGATGAAAGAATTGTTGTTTCGTTCGGCATGAGATACTTCATTGAACGAGTTAACAAAGAGAACATAGAAAAAAATGCGCCTAAATAATAGTCACCACGCAAACTAAGTGAAAAATGTCATTTTATTAGAAAAAGAAACGGATTATTAATAATATTAAGATGAGGTAGACGAAAAACTTCTTAAACGTTTAGTTATAGAATACGACTGCAATCGATAAGTTTATTTACGACTGTAATCTTCATCGGGTGCACAAATACTATATACTGGTGTGAATGCAGTACCAGAGAGAACGAAACAAAGATTAGCTTTCGTGGGATCTTGGATTTGGAAATCACCGAATAAGCTCATTGAACCAACAACATGAAAACGTATACGCACGAACGTGATAACATCCGATTGACTCTTTTGCAGATTGAATACTTTATTTGTTCCATCGAAAAACGATTCAGTCTCGAATTCATCTTGTATTTCATTTCGGAGAAAATTAATTTTTACCGTTACAAAATAGAAACCGCGATGAATGACAGTTATATTCAGAAGTGGTACACCATTACCTATAACAAACAGATAGAGTCAGTTGTTTTTATTTATCAAAACAAAAGATTTTCGCCAGTAATTCTTTGTGAGACTATACCTGAAGTGCTCAAATAGCGTTTGGCGTCGAATGAGGATTCTATAAGAATGAAAATAAGATTGATAATATATTTAGAACGACAGATTCTGATTACCAGCTTGGAGATGTCCTCGACGTAGTTCGGCTACCTCATCACTTCTGTCGAAATCAGCAAAACTTCGTTGTGAATCTCAAAAATGAAAAATAAACTAGAGCATGACGATAACCGCTGGTTTTTCAGTATATACCTCGGCGAGAACTAGCACCAATACATAATATTAGTCCAAATAAGAGTAGACACCCATATAGTTTCATAGTTTTACCTCTCCGTTGATCACGTAAGCTGTGTTATTTGGACAAAATTTTCGACACGATGATAAAGTACAGGAAAACAACGAACGAAAAACTAAGAAAAAGTAACGACGATTTCGTTGAATATTTACACTCGAATGATTCTCGCCTACATTTCAAACGTGGTCGGTAGAAACAGCCAATAAAAACGCATATTGAATACTTTTACATAAGTCAAATCGTAGTGTACACCTGTATGTATGATTGTTCACTTGTGCACATTTCTGTGTTGATGTACATAAAGTTATGCCGACATGCGTCAGATTTAAACATTTTATTTGTTGATGCATCAATAAGATGAACAGAGAAGGAGAGTTTTATTATTAATTCACAGAATTTTGAGAGTTATCTGTTTTTTTTCTGGAACTAATGAAAAATGATTAAAAAAGAAACGTGTAAAAAGTGTTGATGGACTTTACTCCCACTATCAAACAGATTTTGTTTTGAATACAAGATGTGGGTGTATGTGGATATATCTCGAACTGATGTGATTCATATAGTCGTTTATCATGTAACTAGGTAAGCAGCACTTGATGACGTTATCGAAAGTGCTTTTATCAACATTCTGAAACGTCAGAAGTGAAGGAGAGAGAAAACAAGAGAGAAATAATAAATATATTATTGTTGCTGAGTTGACAAATAGAGATAACAGTGAAAGTTTTATCTATATTAATAAAAACGAGAAACCATTTTTCTACAACCAACTTGTTTTATTGAAGCATCTTTGTTTTTCTTTTCGAACAAAATGTTTTCAAATTTCCCTGGAAGCATGAGCTTTGGATTAGTAAATACATTCTTGTGTCATTCTATAAATTTCACCTTCATATTTCTAGCCAGTTCCATACACTACTCAAATATCACCTTCACTTTCCAATGGTACACAAATTCACATTAGTGGCACACCTACTGGCAGCAGGTCTGATTGATAAGAATAAAGTCAATCGATTATTTTCCTTTCCATTGTCATGTTATTTAGATTTGAAGTTAATTTAAAGAATTATCAAGATGATATTGTTTTGCATGTCAATCCTCGCTTTGATGCCAATACACTTGTTATTAACAGTGGTACGAACAATATATCATTGACTACTCTTCGTATGAATATGTTTTCTTTAATTATTTAGCTCAACGAGGATCATGGGGACAAGAAGAACGTCAACCATTAACAATGTATCGTGGTACACGATTTACAATGGTTATCTTAGCAACAGATCGTAGTTTCAAAGTAAGTGATGAATTAGATTAACTTTGGCTTTGAACTGAATTTGGACTCTTTGAAAATGAATAGATTGCTATAAACAATAGTCATGTTTGTGAATTTTATCAACGTGCACCAATGCACTTGGCTCAACAAGTTGAAGTCAAAGGCGAACTTACTTTGGAATCTGTACAAGTCTATTCAGGATCAGGCTCCATGGGCTTTCCTGGTGCTATGGGCGGTATGGGCTTCTGTCCACCACCACCATCGTTCGGTGGAGATATGGGCTTTTGTCCACCTCCTCCAACTTCCCAGCCTGCATTTGGTGGAGACTTCGGTCCTGGTTTCGGATTTCCGTCGGCTCCTCCGTTTTCAGTGTGTAACTTCATTGATCCTTTTTAAAAAATCTTCATTATTCTAATTTATTGTAGGGCGGTAGTGGTGGTGTACCACCAATACAATCATGTCGCATTGTTACTGGTTCTCGTATTTTTGTCCGTGGTTTCATCCCACCAGGTGCAAATCGCTTTGAATTGAATCTTCTACAAGGTTACAATGATGGTGACGATATTGCTTTTCATTTTAATCCTCGTTTTGATTCGCGCACCATTGTCAAAAATCATCGACGAAATGGCCAATGGGGTTCTGAAGAAAACCAACCATTCCCACCTTATATGCCTCTGATGCCAGGCTCACAGATCGACTTGCAAATTTCATGTCAACCAGATAGATATACAGTAAACAGTTCATAATATTAACAACAAAATATGATCATATCTTCGATTCTAGATATTGATGAATGGTCAACTCATTGCTGAATACTATCATAAAATTACACCTGGAAGCGTAAGTATTCTTCGTCATCTTTATTGAGTTAAAAACGCTCTTCATTTAAGGTTATGGCACTTCAATACAAAGGCGATATTGTAATACAAAGTATTGGACAAATGTGAAGAATTTCAAAAAGTCTTTCAAACTACATTGGCTAAAATTAGCTTTATAACTCGTTTTTTTCATAGTTAAATACTTTATTTTAATCTAATTTCACGTTACCGTTATCATAATTTATCGTACAATATATTAAAAATAAAACTATAAATCGTTTGAAAATCTTCTAGGATGAAGATCAAAATATTAACGCTACTGCTTACCCGATCATGAATGATAAAGATTAAAATAATACAGTAAGACACGACTAAACTGAGGATTAGTAACATTGTTCTTTACAAAACTAATCGTCATTTAAAAATGAGTTTTTATACGAATAAATTAATGAGCATGATATACAGAAACAATATGAATTAGATGAGAAACAACATTCTATTTATAGAAATAATGCATTAATCAAAATTTCTATTGAATTTTTCTTGCTGTTTCATGTGTTTTACCAAAATCAAATTTTCTTCATTTCGATCATGAATCACACTTATCAATTGTAAAAATTCTTTTCCGAAAAACGTTGAAGTTATACAATGTGCATAGAAATTTATCTGAAAACAATATGATATTAATCCACATCGTACACGTATTAATAAAAAACGAAACTTATAGCACAGTTGAAAGTTTGTGTCCAGTTTAATATTGTCATTATGGTTAGAAGCTTTGGCATATCCGATAGATCACGAATTGTATAAGATAAAATGATGTGTTTAATAATCAATGGGAATGTTGTCAGAAGAAAAATACGGATACTTGATGAAATTAGTCAAATCATTTGATTATAAATACGTCTATCGCATTCAGTCGCCTTGAACAGGTTGTGAGCGATGAAAAATTGCCCACTTTTGTACACGAATTTGAATAAACATATCAATTATCATTATAAACATCAACAGAACCGGCCTAAAAGAAATTGTAATTATCTGCAACAATATAAACAAGTTATATAGAACTAAAACGGAATCTATTCATATAAAAATATTTATACTCATTGGAATGATTGTCCATTGATAAAAATAGAAGTTTGTATTGACATCATTAGCTGCACATGTTAAAATTGGTATTCCGGTCAGCATCATACCGAAATATGATAACAACTTGTGTGAATTAAGATTAGTAGCAAGAGGAAATCAAGTATCTGCTAGGAATTAGAGCATTCTTTGATGTACATGGTGTGTTTGATTTAAATTAAACGGAAATTTCGTGCGAATCCATCGATCCACTGTTATTATGATGAGCAACCATGCTGAATATAATTCTACTACACAAATTGTAAATACATGAAAACGACATGATTCATTGTAGGCAACATAATGATAGAGTCGGATCTAAAGAGAAAACTGTGGAATATTTAGTGTAGCGTTTTACGTGAAGACCAAATTTCACAAAATCTACCACCGTTATGGATAAATAGAATGTGCCAGGAATAGATTGTTTAATAAATAAACATGCCGTTGACATATTTCTTAGTTTTAGTCTGTGAAAAGTTAACAAACTAAGAGTATTTTCAGTGAAATCTAGTAGATGTGTAATCAAATAACTCCATAAAAAGAATTATGCAGTGACCGATGGAATTTAAACAAAAGATAAATATAAATTGAGTGGAAAAATTAAGGTAGAAGTTCCACTTATTAGCGATGCTGTCGTATTGCTCATCGCTGATCAAAAACGAAAGAATTATACTGAAAAATTGTGTGCAACAATGAAGTTTCTAATTACATCCTACAGTTTACGCGTTATATTTTAATCTATGAGTTTATTTAAAAAGGATTTACTATTAGAATAGTCTTTCCCAATTTTCTGGCGAGTACAATTGATCTTTGTAAGATTGTCTTGATTTCATCTTGTAAATTATCTCTCATTGTCTTACATAATCACACGATCGTTGACAAACTAAGTCTAATGTAAAAGTAACCTCTTGGAAATAGTATAAGAAAAAGAAATTCGAGCGCTGCATTGCATTTTTTGTTTGTTTTAGACTAAAGTTTATCTTTATCTATTAGTAGTATTTCAACTCTACGAATATTATAGTAATCTGTTTCGATATACTATTTGATCTTCCGAATAGCTATAGAAAAAAAAATAAAACGCTGACGGTCAGAACGTGAATCTTATCGAATAACCTGTCCACGCTCTCAAGATAGTTGCGATTATTGACAAATATTGAAGGCATTGTTTTGAGAACGTAGGCAGCCTAGCACTTATATGTACTAAAAGCAATTTCAATAGTTCCGTTAATTTCGTTGTGAATTATCGCTGTTGAAATCGCCTACACCAAAAAACTTGAGATGGATAACGTTGCTAGATTTTGTTAACAAAAAATGTCTTCAGTTCAAAATATCCATTGCCATCACCAAGCAATACAGCTATCCCACTTACCACATCGTTATATCCAATAATATCGTTATTACCATCTTGATTAAAATCAGTTGCGTGAAGATATCTTAATAGATAAGTACGATATAAATGGTATATTCCATTACTAAGTCTAGTCTCTCGTAGTCGACATTTTTTACTACGGTAATAAAATCGCCGAGCGTATAGAAAATGACAAAATCCTGCTGCCTATCATTGGTAAAATCGTTCACAACGAGATTTGAAGTAGAAGTAATAACTTAACTTTCGATTAACAAGCAATATTTATCCTGTATTTGGTATTCATGGTATCGACACATGAACGGAACCGTTACACTATTTCGAGTTTAGAGGACAGTTTTCTATATAAAATGATGGCGTTGACTGGTGTGTTCGTGAGAGTATAGGTAAAGTAGTTCATTAATTTTAATTTTATTAATGAGTATTGAAATGTTCGTTACAAACATAAATAAGAATTAAAAATTAATCATAACTGGCATTTCATCTTTGAAATCTCTGTCTCGTATGGATTTTTGCCTAATTAGTTTTCAAATGAAAGCTTCTAAGTACTTACAGAAATCAAGTCCATAGTATAGTGAACTTTCTAAATAGATTTGAAACAGCATGACGTTCTTTGATAAAGTCGTTTGCCTTAAAAAGCGACTGGGGTTTATGTCACGTAGAAAACTGATATACCATTGCGCTAATCGCCTCCTTGATATATCCCTTTTCTATGGATGGGCAGAATCGACCCTTGAGCGTTACGTTTACCATCGTCTGAGTTAAGTTGCAAGCACAAAAGTACATAGGTCCTCATAATGTTCTTCTGAGGTAAAAAGTGTATCGGAGAAGCCCATGCTGATCAACTGATACATATACTATAAGCTCCTTTCATGTGCAGTTTTAATATTGTCAAGTTGTCTGAAAATGGCGTTCTCTACATCATCTGGACCATAATAATCGAACTTGGATATATTGGGATTAATACTTTTAACAATATACATCACCCGTTCGAACTAAGCACGATCTTGCCTTAGACCAAGACCCACCATCCACCAATCCCAGTTTCGCGAGCGAACACTATGAACAACTTCAGCATCGTAGGACTACAGCCAAAACTGAGCAGACTCAAAAGAGTATAATTAACTTGTACAGCCATGTTTCACTAGTTATGAGAAGCAAAGTATAATGAATTGCAATGATGAAGTACTTTTCTCTGTTCTCCGGTATGCACTATGTCACCATCATGAAAAACATTTTGAATAGAAACTGTTTTGTTTACATTGGTTACACAATAAAGTACGTCACGTTCAGTGCACTGTTTGAATACGTGAAGCACATCATACTCTTAGTCAATGACTGAATGAAAGCATGGACACTTCACAACAAGAATGTAATCTACTGCCATACATATTCTTAAAAGAAATATTAATGTTTATTCGCAGGAATTTCTATCAAAAAGAAACTTTTTGACTGAACCACTTCCTCTATCTGTGACATAGAGATTCCAGTCCGAATCGAAAGTAAAAGACACAGGATGTTCCGTCCATTCGTCAAAAAAGTGTGGGCATTCCCATTCCAGAACAACTTGCACACGTTTTTGTATTGGTGACCATCTGAATAATCCTCTTGCATGGGATACGTAAACAATACCATGGAAATCAACAAATATGTTGTGTGGATTGAATGAATCATCAAATATCGATTGAACACCTTTTCCAATAATCGATATTCCTTCCCGTTGAATTCGATGATTATTTGTGTCACAAACATAGAGTGTTCTTTCGTTCTGATTTTCATCCATGAATATTCCCAACGGATTGTTAAGTTGGTCATCAGCAGCAATCGTACCGGTTATCGCATTGAGTGGATATTTCACTATTCTATTATTACCTTTATCAGAAATATAGACTGTTCCTTGCTTGTCGACATAAATACCGCTCACATCGGACAATTGATCGAGATCAGATCCAGGTGATAAACCAGCCACTATAGATGTTTCTCCATTTTTATCTAATTTATAAAGAATATACTCAAAATTGTAGTAGATATTATCAAAACGATCAATAAACATTGAATCAGCAACAACACCGGAAGCTAGTGTTTCGATAGTACCATTGAGAAAATATTTTCGTATGGTAAAATCTGATGCAACTATCAGGTTATCTTGGGTGTCCATGGCAATAACCAGACGATGCATTTCATGCATTCCGTCATCGAGAATGCCTAAATTGTCTACAATAGTCATTCCGTTTGTATTCCATCTAGCATTGTGACACGGGGCATCCAATGACAAAGAACTGTTAATCTCGATGCATAAGAATACAATGAGACAAATGACTGTTCTCAGAGGTAGCATTGTATACGAAGAAGATTCTTTTCAATCGTGAAATGAAATAAAACGAAGTAGAATGTATTATTTTTTATAAAGATGACTTGCCTTAGAGTCTTAACTATCTGTGAAAGCTAGTCTCGTCTGCAAAGATGCGTTTTGTTTTTCAATTAAAACGAATAGTCTGTGATTAATAATTTCCAAGGGATTATAAATTCAATAGTTTGACAAAGAAATCGCTATATATAATCATTGTGTAGTTTAAGATTAGGTAAATGAAGAAATTTGAGTAAGTATTGTTTTCTTTTCAGTACAGATATGTAGCAGAAACTACATACGTTTCCAAATTTGGATCACAGATGTATCGTAAATGTCTTTGTAAATATTGGAATAATCGCAGAATATTCTTACGGTAACTATAGTTGGACTTTTAATGGGAGTGGTTGAAATGTTTTGCTCGAAAACAGACACGATAATTATTCATTGTACGTGCATTATATACATATGATCACCGAAAACGGCCGGACATTTTCACGCTCTGGTTTATTTATTCTTTTTTATCTCACAACAAAAGCATTACTTGCATGAGAATCTTCGTGAATCATTTCTATTTTCCAGCAGTTTGTCATATTTATTTTTATCGATAACGATGCCTAGTCATTTATTGCATTTTACTTCAAATAACCTCACAATTTACATATACCTCAAACACTCATCGTTATCGACTATGTATATTTGCACAACAAGATTTTCCTTTTCATCTACTTAACAGAATGAATAACGACTCTCTCTCTCTCTCTTTCTCGGCTTATCGTTTTATCTCATTCTCTGTATTTACCTCTCGACTAATCAGCAAGTGTATAAATGTGGCTCTTTTTCAGATATAATCTCAAAAACAACAACACAGTACTCTTTTACCGCTCCTTCTGTCCAGCTTACAGTCTAACATGGGTCAGGTACGTAGACCAAATATTCTATGTTCCGCTCATCAATCATGACTACCTTCTTTGTTTTTCCACAGCATTCAAGCAGCCAACGTTATGTAAGTTATCTCGACTTTCTCATCACCATTTATTTGTCAACAAAATAGCACATAACGCATCATATTATTCTTCTAGACTCTTCCTTACCAAACACACATTTCACCATCAATCACCTATGGCACTCAAGTCCATGTCTATGGCACTTCCACTGGTGATCGGTATGCACTAATCGATCGCATATTCAAATCTCATACAGATTTACAATAGATTCGAAGTGAACTTAACCAACGCCAGAGGCGATATTGTGTTGCACATCAATCCTCGTGTCAGTGATCGACAACTTGTACTCAATGCTGCACCTGGTGGTGGTTGGGGAAATGAAGAACGAAAATCGTTGAATATCTCATCTGGTCAATCGTTCAACATCATCATCATGGTCACAGAACAAGCTTTCAAAGTAAGTCATGTCTCCTACGTATTTCCGCTGATCTGACATTATGTTGATTGTAAAGATTGCAGTGAACAATCAACATGTTGCTGATTTCAATCATCGTATGCCATTCACTGCAGCTGACACTGTCTCCATCAAAGGTGATCTCAACTTAGCAGATGTGCAAATCTATCCAGGCTTTAGTCAACAAGGTCAACCATGGCGATTTTCGATGGTAAGAACAGTCATCATTCTCATCTTTGTATCAGTTTTCTCGTTGTAGGATACTCCGGTTCCCATCAACATGTTTCCTGGTAAGTTCGCTATGTCAGCGTTGAATTGCTAACCAATAGTGTAGGTCGTGTGTTGTACATCAATGGCCGATCAAATAACAATGCATCACGGTTCGAGTTCAATTTATTGACAAGTGCACATCAAGGTGGTGATGTTGCCTTTCATTTCAATCCTCGCTTTGATCAACGTGAAGCTGTTCGCAACTCATGTCAAGGTGGTGGTTGGGGTGCTGAAGAAAAACAAGGAGGATTTCCATTGCAGGCAGGTCAAGAGTTTGAGATTCAAATTATTTGCTTTCCTGAGCATTACCAGGTAGATGACTGACGATATTGATAGTATTCGTAGTTGTAGTGGTGTTTTATGTATTGATAGGTGAACTGTAATGGTCAACCATGGTTTACTTATCGTCATCGTGTACCTTATCAAGCAGTACAAGCATTGCAAGTGAAGGGTGATGTCACAGTTTCAAATGTTCGTGCACTGTAGAAGAACATTTTGAATAGATAGGAATAAATGAATTTATCAAATAAATAAATAAAGAATTTGCAGACAATTTTAAAATATTTTAGTAAACGTGAGTATGGCACTAAAAATAGAAAATATCAATATGCAAATAATTTGAGATAGTACTTTTGTTGCGTGATGATATTGTGTTTGCGTAACTATTATTTGATTCTGATTACATACAATTGTGTGGCTCAACGGTATGTTTTCTTCGTTTGATACATTTAACAACCAGTATACTGGCAAATCCAATAGTGAAAACATTGATGCTACACATGAGACAGAAGAACGGCCCAGTACCAATTACACTCTCAAGAGGAATCGCACCTGTCAGAATGACACCGGCGGCACAAAAGTTGGCAAAGGTATTGACAGCACATATTGCTGCTGCTTCTTCCGGTTTCTTAATTGTTAAATAAGACGACACAGCGGGTTCGAGAATGGCTTGACCAAAGCTGAGCAAAATTTGACCAATAAGTGGTCCACTTAGATGAGTCTTGTAGTGGAATGTCCATCCATAAATCATTAGTCCTATAGGAGTACATGTAGATAAAATGAGACCCGGCACAAGACGTCCTTCAGGGCATTTTTCGCGTCCAAAGTAGTTGCTTGCTTTATCTGATATCCATCCACCGAGAAGACTTGCTGTGAACATGGCGACTCCACATGGTACGAACAGAACACCTATAATTGTTTCTGAATAATTATATGGATTCTGATGAAGATAAGTCGATGACAGACTAAGACTAGTATATAAAGTGGCAAAAGTTGATGCTGATACGGCAATATAAGGAATTATTGTTAAATCATTCAAATACGTCAGCGACTTCCATGGCTTTTCAAACCGAGGTTTCTTGTTGTATATAGCATCAATTATACGTTTACTGGGATTGTCCTTATGGAAACGCTCTTGAACAAAGTGCTGATGGGTTTCCGGTACAAAAATAAGCATCGCTACTAGAACGACAAATGAACATATCACCAAGAAAACGAACGTACTGCGCCAACCGAATGTATCTGATAACGGACCACCAATTAAAGGACCTATCACTGGTCCAATATTGAAAGGCAGAAAGAAGAATCCTGTTATTGATCCACGTTTCTCTTCAGGATAGATATCAGTCATTAAAGCTTGACCAATGACTAATGTTGATGACACAGCACCACCTTCGATGGCACGAGATACAATAAAAACCATAATATTTGGAGCAAATATGCACACGATAGATGCTAGAACGAAGATAGTGAGTGCCACAATCATTGTATACTTGCGACCGAATCGATCCGATATTGATCCCCAGATAAGGCTGAATAAACCACTCATAAATAGGTATATGGATATACTAATAACTACGAACGTATCGGATGTCTTTAAACTATCAGTGATAGCGTTCAGCGCAGGCAAGTATACGGTATCACAGAATGGAAGCAGAAAAGCGATCATTGAAAGAGTCCCAAGTATAATGTTTCGCTCTCGATTCGTCCGTATATGATAAATTGATACTTCTTTAATTTCGATAGACATTGATGCTTTAAAAGCTTCTGCTGTTATCGTAGAACCATTTTCAAAGGACAGTGATGATGGATAAATAGCAAATATATGCGTATTACCCTGTTCCTTGGAGCCATCGTTGTCATCTACATCGTGTGAGCGAACCGTGATCTTCGGCATAGATTCATGATTAATAACTTGTTTGTTGTTTGAATTCATCTTCAATAAGAAAAATGTTTTCAAAAATATTTCGTATACCTGTTCAAAGTTCTAGTTCCTCAACCAAGAATTGTGTCGATGCTTGGATTATTACATGGTGGATAGGTCAGCATGCTGGACTAGATATTCGACTCACAGTCGATATAAGCTGCTTATATAACAAAAATAGGCACTTGTACATATGAAGAAAACATATACATAGCACTAGATGTCATGGTGCGAGGAGCGAAATATATCATAACACACTTTCCAAAAAAAGTGTTTATTTGTAAAATACTTTCCATTGAAAACCGTTAAGATATAGTGAGATTATTCATATCGTCTAACAGCGTGTCATAGTATCCTCCTTTACTAAATCTTTCTTTACTCTTGAACACAGATGCATATTTCCATAGAAGTTCGTATGTTATCGAGCGGCAAGACACGATAAGACTGACTGAAATATACCAACATTGGCTGAACTAGACATAATGCAGAACTATGAATGGTAACGTAATAGAAAGTAAAAGCATGAGAAATATTCAATATATACTAATCGATTGGCTCGCGGTGTTTTGTCATGCGAAAAATAAGAGCAACGTTCTTCAAATATCAAATATGACAAAAAGTGAAGGCATCATGACCCAAGGCATCGCAGCTGTTTCGACGGAAATATAATTGTTGGATTGATATTAATAATTAAAACTACCTGATCATGCTTTGCCGTTCAAAAAGAGAAAGGAAAGACTTCAGACGGAAAGAACTGTAAAATATTTTAATGTATGTCAAAATACCGGAAAGTGGCCTCAAATAATACATCGGGTTAGACAAAATACCAGAACTTGCTTTATTCAATGTTAGAAGAAATAGTTGTCTAATTCGATTTCCAACATAAATCGAGATTTTGGAAATAAATCCTGGTACAAAATTCATACTGGAGTCAGACGTGGTTTTAGTCATCAATATCTATAGTTCCTACTGAAATATAGATATACATATTGATGTGAGTTACAGCTAAGTAGTACCAATATTAAATCAATTTCTGAAAACTCTAAGTTACACAGGAGAGCGTATAGATGAGCTGTACACGAATCAAATTATAACTAGATTTAGTTTCCATTGTCTTTGTTCATTTTCGGAGATATGACAAGTAAATGAATGTTCATCCATATTCGAATTCGAACCAGACATCTCACGTGCTTTCAAGATGAAGAAAGTCAACACTTAGTTTAATTAAATAAACGTACAGACTATAACAACATCATATTTTTACAGTTTAATAGTTTTAAGGCAGAAAAAAAGATTGAAAGCTTTGTTTCTCCGCACAACTGAGCACTGTATTAATTGATTTATAATGAACCTTTTGTTAAACATACACATGTGCTCTTTTGCACCTGCAAAGCGATAAAACTTTCACAAGGATCTACGCTGGGATCGAAGGCGGATTTGGCGCGATTCGATGCTGGCGCCATTGTTTGGTAAATATTTGACAGATCACGTAAATGCATTGTCGACGGAAGCGCTCAGAAAAAAGCATGTAAATATAGAATGGTGACTAAAAATAAACGAGTTAGAAGAAGTGGAAATAGTAAAGAAGGATGGCTTACAGCAAAATATGAATAGTAGAGACAAACAGTGATCGTGTAAGCCAGATCAATCTCTGACCGAAGAGTAACATCTTGAATATTTCCATAAATGATAATGAAGTAAATGACTAAGCTTGCTGGGACGGTTAGAAAAATATACGAGATTTGAACGAGAACTATTGTACTCAGTTGTTTGTCAAGTTCGCGTCGAACTAATGGAACAGTTCGATAGCCTAATTGTCGAATATTTCGATAGGCAAGAATGCCAGCAGTGAAAGTAATTGTATAAGGAATTACATTTCCAAGAAGAAGATAGTTTCCGTATAAATTATAATGGTAAAACGTGTTACTTGTAATTGTACAAGTTGTTTTATTGGATAATGTTGACATTACTTCACCATAGTAAATTAAAGTAGGAATCTGTGCAATGATAGCTATAATGATGGTACTCAGGACAAGACACCGTGCTAATCGAAGATTTCTCCATCGTTGCCAAGGAATAAATGTACATGTTGCAAAATATTGGTCGATTGCTGCCAAACAAATACATCCAAACGAACTGAACGTTGTTACTTGTAGAAAGAATGTTCGACATTTACAATAGATCAATGACGTGCGTGTGAAATCAATACTAAAACCACTGATGAAAATGCGTGTTAATAATCCTGTGAGTAGTTGACCAATATTTAAAATCGACATGATGGTCAGATAAAATGCACACGAATTTTCACGAAATGTGCGAAGACTTAAAAAGACACTTGTGTTCAAAACACCGCCAATAACACCGAGTGTTAAGATAGGAATACCCATATAGATAAATACCTGCTGATTAGCAATAAGCAAAGACGAAACCGTTATTACTGACATAACTGAGATGTATGTGTACTTTCTCGGTTGTTCTCAAAGAAAGAATATGTTGCTCTATCAGAAAAATTATTTCTAAGTTATGGTTTTACGGTCTTTGCATGTAGCTTTTGCTAGAATTGAATAGTTCCATTGTTCCAAAAGGCCTTCCTTTTATTACTGTTTCCGTCTAAAATAGATAAATAATACGACAGATGGATTCACTTTCTCATAAGTAATTAATGATAGTACATGTATATTATTAATAGACAAATGGATTCTATGAATGTATAATGTTTCTAAGAACATTTCAGAGAAATGCATGAATACCAGGTCTATAATGACTTCGGCTGAAGTTAGAAACCATATGTGAATACGAGATATCGAATTTCTATGAAAACTACGTTTTATCTCGCAAAAGATAGTCGGTGAGAATCGAATTAAAGTACATCGTCGAAAACTTCAAACTAAACTACATAAAAGAAATAAAATCAAATGATTGAATTGAGTCGTGTTTGTTCATACGGTGCCCAAGCATCTCTTCAAAAGCAGATCTTATTTTACACTCAATGTAAGATCGAATTGAGTTTTGACACAGAATACCTTAAACTAAAATTTTAGCTTTTCCCGCGAATATTTATCATTTTACAACTTCGACCTATAGATCTCATCCCGTTAAGTGATACAAATTGCAGAAATATAAATAATCATTTCTAAAAAGATTTGCCAGGGATGGGGATCGAACCCATGCTCACTATTGTGAATTGGATCTTAAGTCCAACGCCTTAACCACTCGGCCACCCTGGCGCAAGCTAAAATCGCCTTCAATAATCTTTCAAATCACAGATGGAGAACCCATCTAGAATAGCGTATTCATTAGAATATTCTTTCCTTTTTATACATCATACATTTTTAAACACGGTCAAAAGTCACGCCACACTCTTTTGCAAACTAAAGATGTGTAATCAAGCGTTAATCCGAAAAATTGAATAAAAATCTGTTAAAAAGTAGTAGCGGTAAAATCAAGGTTTTTTTCATCGCCATTCTTGAAATGATTTGCAGCTTTTAAGTCGCCGTTCATTGGTACTTGGTACGGCAATTCTCTTTCAGTTTTATGATGATATTTTCGCATAATTGCTTGGTATATCGGTTTGAGGAGCAGTTTATATAATAAAAATACCAAACGAAAGATTTCCAAACAAACGATGGTGAACAATAAATTACGAAAGATAATTTCGGATTTACGAGCAATAGGTTGTTGAATATTCTTGACATAATAAGGCGTTTCGCTCACAGCTATACTCAATGTTGTTATTATCGATGATGACAGAACGTATTGTTTCGTTGTGGCAAATAAACTATTCGTGTCAACAGTAAACGTTGGAATATAAATACCACTATAATCAGATTCTTCTCCTTCCATTGGTCGGGTTTCATTGATAATCTTAGTGATTGCCAGAGCTACCGGTATATTACGTGATAACATATAGCCACTTTTGTAGAAAGGTTGATAAAATTGTAGTTGTCTTAATTCGTATTTTTCTTTCTTAACTCCATCACTAGACATACCAATACGTAATGCTCCGATCGTTTTTGTGTCTTCCAGAAAGACTTTAACAGCAATCTGTTGAGAGGACAATGGAATAGATAATGTCAGCACAGAATCTGTATTGTTACAACTTGACCATCGAATCGTTGACCATGTCAATCCAACTTGTGCTTGAATTGATGCTGAATCACAGTTCACCAACGTGTTGACGAAATCAATATTCAAAGTGAATATTTGCTCATTGAGTAAATCAAACATTTCTTGTTCAGCATGAGCGAGCGGAATAGCTAATGATTGTACATTTGTATCAAATTTGGCGTTTCTCATTGATTCATCACATGTAAAATAGGAATCGCCTGATTGTTCGATTGGATACTGTTTTAAATAACCGTTGCTGAATGCATATGCAAAGCAAACTAAAACAAGGATGGAGAACGATACTAATCCGCCCACCCAAGATTTGCCATCACCAATTAAGTCTGTATGTTTGAATGCGTATGTCACAACATGTTGAACGTTTTTACTACGACGAGTTTTCACACAGAGTTTTAAGATTTCCATGATAATGATAATAACAATTACGACACACGCGACTACGAGTGCCCAAAACAAGGGTGACACGAGTAGACAATGACCAGAACCGATGCTAAATATACTGTGAATGATAATCTCGTCAAATATCGTACTTTCGGGTGATTGTGGATAAGGAACAACTTGATATACGGTTGATAATACTGATTTTGGTACATCAGCGACGGATCCGAGTGGACAGAAAGAATTAGCCGAACACGGCAAGCATTCGTTGCTGGCATTGCCAGGATTCTTCGTGCCCGTTGCACAAAGAACACAATCAAATACGCCACTCTTGTTTTTAAATGTACCAGCCATGCACGGTTTGGGAGTCGTGATGAATGGTGATAAACCGGTACGTACTACAGATGGATAGTATTGTGCTTGTGTAGGAGAAAAGATTATAACTTTGCCTTCGTCATTAAGTAATGCTAATGAAGATGGCGATGAAACAACATTCAAGAAAACAGAACTAAAACTAGATGGTAATAACTGATGGCTATTTGGAAAAACAGATAATGGAACACTCTCAGAATTATATCCATTTGCATAAATATCAAATAGAAATATCTGAGATGTTGACCATACATAATCAAGACTATATACGTTTATCAGGACAGCAGCAATTCCATCCTTCATCCATGCAATACTTTTACCATTTCCGATTGAACGACCATTGGTGTACCGACTGATAAAAGTTAACTGAATTGCATTCGTAAGATTTACAGCAAAATAAAATACACGATTGATAAACTGCATTCCAACTAAGACTTTTCCGTCCTCGTTAATACTTACGCTCATGTCATATTTAGCCGAGTAAACATCGGCATCATCATAAGTTAACAAGTCTTGCCATGTTCCAATGCTTGCAACTGGCTTATACGAATCAACAGTATACGGATGATAGTATGCACCGGATGAATTGAATCGAAGAAGATATATCATTGGACTATATTTTGCTGTGGAATTTCCACGATTGAGAATAAATCCAGCGACAACACCGAAACTATCACTGAGGTCTACAGCATGAGGAATGAATGTACTATCTGGCCATGTTAAGTTTCCATCCCATATGTTTGTATTAATCGATGAAGATGCATTCGCTGTATCAAAGACAGCAACGTATTTGTTCGAGAATGCGAAAGCACGCGTACCTTGTGGATGAACACCGAGTGTCAAGTATTCCTGATGGTCGTGATTATTCAGATAGTAAAGTGAATAGGTAAAACTTGTATCACATATGGACGAAGTAAGATTTGATCTTTGTTGCAAGTTATTAAACGTTGCCATGCCGATAAACAGTCCGCTTTCATTTTTGATATGTTCACCGATGAAAAAGAAATGAAGTTGAGATTCATTTTGTTTTTTACCGATAGCAGCGGTATAAATGAAAGTATCTGTCGAGTTTGGATACTGCAGAGTGCATTGCGAAGAAGTCAGAGTATGATTGTAGGGCGCAAATTGTATTGCAAATCGTGGTGGTTGATTGTTGTTTTGTGCAACGACAAGAAGATAATCATTCATCGCAATCTTTGATCCATATGCATCGTAATCCGCTGTGTTTGGTGTGAAGAAAGACTGAAGAGATTTTATATGTACGAGAAGAATTGTAAGAAGAAAGTAACACGAAGGAAATATCATGTCTCAAGTCGACTGATGCGAATAATGGTGTTTGTGAAGAATAACAAAACGCTGAAGTTGTTTACTGAGAAAGATTTTTTGGAATATCTAAAATAATAGCGAAAAAATTGAAAGAGCAACGTGAAGTGTGTGTTGTTTTATCCCAAACTATCGTTGTCGTTATTTTCATAACGTTTTGATGTTTTTTTTATTACTTGGTGCAAATTTCAATTCAAAGATTAATCGTAGAAGTAACGATCTATTTTAGTTGAAAGATTGTGTAAGATTCGATTCCACTCCAAAAATGGAGCAGTAGGCGTCAATGTGCGTGTTACAAAATTATACTGGTGTTTTCCACTCTTTTGTGTGCAAATATTTGACTATAATAGAGTATTATTCCACCTGGAAAACTCGAGTGGAGACATAAATCATTATTCTTAAATTTGGAAACCTAAAATAAAACCCCAATCCTATCAATTAAAGTATAATATGTGGCAAGTTAATGTAATCCCATATATTAACTTGTCTGCAAGCAGAAACAGAACATTTTTATATACTTTAGTGATTCGATAAGAGACAATAACCTGTATTGAAAGTATTCCAATCTATGAAAGTGACGTAAATCTACCTTCACTTTTCGTGTTTACTTACCACAATCAGAATCTGATGTCAGAGTGCTTGCAATTTAACCTGAGCTCTACAACATTGAGAAACCCATGGTATCGTGTACTGTTTGACCAAATTATAAATCACAAATACTTGAAATAAATGTGTCTTTACCAACCTACATAAATACTTTATAAAACAAACATGAATCAGTCGATGTCTCTATGTATACAAAGCACACCTCAACAAAAAATTCAAAAGCAAACTATTAACCGAAAAAACAACAGTGTGCGTCACACTGTTCTTGTTCACAAAAAAGAAATTTTAATGCGCTATGATGTGCGCAGTTATGTGGGAAAATAACCATCTTTTCTTTCAAAGCCCTTTATGCACATTTAATTTCTAGCTTTAGACGTTCAGATTACATACATGTTAGTCGCATTCCATATCGAAGGTTTCTCTGTTAATATACAGTGTAGAATTCAAAAACTTAGCACATAACTACTGTAATACTTCTATGGAAGAAGGGCCAGAATTATCATTCTAAAAAATCAAGTAAGATGAATAATACCTTCGAATTTGGTCAAAATTTGTTCGATTTTCTTTCGTTGAAATTTCATCCCTTCAAAACTAGATCGAATGATCTGATTCAACAAAAGCCGAATATTTATACAAACGCAAAAGAAAACATCCAATGTCAGAGCTACAGAAGCATTTTAAATAACCATATATAATAAAGAATCTCTAAGAATATATTTTTCTTTTGAAGAAATCGGTACATAACCTTGTTGTTTCGGACGTAAAAAGCACTTTCGATTGTCATTGATCAAACAAAATTACTCATCTACTATCGAGTTGCTCATTATTCGATACTTAACGATCATGTTTTTCAAAAATCATGACGCACTTTGTTTGCATTTTTTGTTTCATTTCGTATCGATCTCGAGCACGAGCAGACCATACGATATTTTTCGACATATGTGCCTTAATCGTATTGACTATGCTGTTACATTTCAATTTCCTGATGGAAACGATTGAACAAAGTCAATCATTCGAGAAGACTGGAGTACGAACATATGTGACGAGAGAAAATCATTAACAAAATGTTCTCAGCAATGCTTTTCTATTCCATCTACAGATTTGATATCATATGTAAAACAATGATGCCCAAATGGGAATACGGAAATATTTTTCTTTCGTATCATTCGTATGGACAAACATTCTTGTCCTTTTCTTCTCAATGACGAAAAGCTTCATAATAAAGAAATGAAAGGTGTGTGATTCAATTAGAAATCGATTAACAGTATGTCTTATGTACACATCGAACTATAACGGCGGGAAAAATCAACAAGCACATGTACGTCAAATATAGACATTTGCTGTTTGTTTGACAACTGTTCGTTTTTTTCCTCCTTTGCATTCTTAATATCATCATCATCGCAGTGTGAATCCTCCGTATGGTGCTATCTTTCTGTCATTTCAAATGCATGTTCATATACGTATTCATTTCTTCTTCGTTTCTTATCTGTTTCACATGGATGTTGATTTGTTCTCGAGAGTTGAATGCAGGTGCACGACGCCATAGGCTATTTCTATGTTCAATATTCTTATATAAACAAAGAGAGAAACTGGCAACACCTGATGAGAGAATACATGAGAATTCGTCTTCAGTGGAACATCAGATATCTGCGTCCGTCTTTTTCTTTCAGCAAGAGAGAAAAAAAACGAGAAATGTTCACAGCATTCCAATCAAAAATCAACCATTGGAGAAGTGGCAAAAGAGGAAAGAATAGAGAGAAAGAGAGAAAGAAAAAGAAGACAACAACAGACATAGAAGCTCTATGTTTACATATCTCTATTGCTTTCAGTACATAATATATCACTATCAAGCAACAATACCAACAACGTAGTTCACTTGCAACATTTTCTAAACAATTAAGTAAGTACAGTCGCGTTTCCGTTTCTCGTGTCGAATTATTTACGTAATCTTGCTTGATAATTAAAAACGAAAGGCATGACGTGTCCAATTTTAATATTCCAGCTGTCGGATTCGCTCCAGACTGTAAAGCTGATCATCTTACATCTTTTCACGCGGTAGATGCCGATAGACAAACATGTCATGCATACGTTAAAGCGTTTACAATTCTCATGTTCGCTTCTTTTTTTGCGTCAACAGCTGCCAGTAGAAAATAACATCAATTTGATTTGATCATCGATCAACTTTTTTTCATTCACTCGTTTGCTTTCTTCTCTGTCTTCGTCAAAGTGGGAATACACGCACTCGTGCAACTTCTGTTCTAATTCTCCAAAGAGAACCAAATGGTCCCTTCGTAAAAATAAAAAACATATGTTCGATATTCTCTTCCCTCTCTATTTGCCGCTTTCACTAGGCTAATTTTTAACTTATGATTTGCCTTCTTTCTTTTCCCCCTGAAGTTCATCGGTAAACCAGATGTCTTTTTTTTTTGCTAAAACAAAATAATGAAGATTTTTTCGATGGCTAGTTTCTTCTTCGCCACACAAGTGAAGATATGATTGATGGAGTTGTCGATTTTGACCATTACAAAGCTGGCATCTCTAACCTTTTCTATCTATCCATTGTATGTATGAATGTATGTATGCGGAGCAATCGTTGGTAGTAAAGTAAAGCAAATCGTTTTGTTTGATTGATACGTGTTAACCTTTTGTGCAGCTGCTACTATGCATATGGATGCACGCGTAAGATAGACAACAGACCAGATACCTGTCCATTTTCCTTCTCTTTTTTTTTTCTTCTTTTCTTTTTCTTGTAACATCTGCATTAATCGCATGTTTATTCATTAAGGATTTTGCAGCTGCATAGAAACAGATGACGCTGCGAAGAAGAGACGTCGACGAGGATGATGATGATGTTCAAAGAGACAGAGGCAGAGAGACGAAAGAGAGAGATGAAAATTGCATTTTGTCACATGGCGCGACTAATCCTTAAGCAAATACATGTGTATGTGAGTTGTCGTCGTCGCGTCAGAGAATTGAAATTGTATTGTTTGATGTGAAATGAATGAACATCGAGCGATTCGGCGCCGGTTGGATTACTTGAAAGAAAGATGATCTCTATCATATCCGACATTCTCACTGTTGCTTTTTTTGTCTATTAAGTATTTGACGTAAGACAAACGCAAACGTACATTAGAAATGGGTGTGGAAAGAGAGAGAGAAGGCAAGATAGATACTGAGAAAAAGAAATAATAATGACAGATTAGATAGGGTAGTGTATATGTTTCTTCTCGTCTTTCTTCTTCGTCTTCATCAATACATGCATATGTAGACAGATAAATAGATAGACAGACAGACGTACGAGCTCTATTGAATGTTGTTGTAAGTTGAGTAGGATAGAAATTGATTGATAGTCATTAACTTCTTTTTCGATCTTGTAGTCTTGATTTCTATTGCTTAATTGTTGATTTTCTTTATTGTAGATTATTGGATCATGACATCGACTAATGCTGAAGATAATTGTTATGAATTAGGACAAGAGTTTCAAAAACTTGCGCGACTTGTTCCAACAATTCCGAAAGATGAATGTTTATCCGAACTTGAATTTCTCGAATTTGTCATTGCTTACATTCGACAATTGCAACAACTTCTTTCACACGATCAATGGAGCGAATGTTTGAATAAATTAGCGTCATCCATGAAAACATCCTTACTATCAACAACAACAACATCATCATCATCACATACAACAAATCTTCTCAGTCAGTTCATACTTGATTCACCACGAACACAAACAAATGAGAATTCATCGACGATTCGTCGAAGTCCATTGGCAACAATTAATCTAGACAATACTCGATTATCTTGAGCAGTATATATATATACATATATCTCTACTAATATAAATACGTGTGCGTGTATCTGTCTGTCTATTTTGTTGTTCATCCATTCTTCTTATTCATCAGTTTGTCAACCTATCCTGTCTTAATTTCAACTAAAAAAAACAACAACAAAATGCTTTTTTTTATTTATACTGATTAATTGATTATATTTGATCGCATCTTTTATGCAGAAAACTTTCGAATGGTAACGGTCTAGAAAAGATAGACGACACGTGTTGTACACAACACAAACAAACGACATTTTTATGAAATTTCAGCGATTTTGTTGCTTTGTGCACAAACTACAACTAAACGAAGAAAAGAGAAAGTTACTTTTTAAGATTTCTACTGTTTTGTGTAAAGAGTGAGTAAAACAATATTTTATTATGGAAGAAAAGAAGCATTTTACGTGTAATGTTGGTATTCTCCAACTTCAGCGTTGTCAATTCTGAGAAGTTATTTTTGAGTTTTAAGGTGAAGAAATGGCTACTACAGCAATAGAAATGACAGTTCCCTGTGAATATTGTGACTCTCAGATTAGCCTTGATAATTATATTGCACACACAGTAAGTCGGTCTTATCGAATTCACGTTTATCACGATTTGTATTCAATTGATTATAGAAAAAATGCTCGAGCAATGTAAAGAGTCATGATAGAAACACTCCAAAGTAATGCATCGATTGATAGAAACATATCGTTTAATTTCTCATGGTCGTTTAAGGCGTGCTGCCAATGAGAAGCCTGACACTAACGAAAGTTCATGCGGGTATTGTGACGCACACGTCGATGCTCGATATTTCGAAGAGCATACCGTATGTGTTTAGAGTGTATTGATTGCAAGGATGAGATTTTTCTTATGTTGCAGGAACAATGTGCTCTTCGTTATAAACAAGAAAGAGATGAAGTACAAAACTATGAAAGGTAATTAGAAATGAGTGAATTATATTTCATGATTTTGCGATTTAGTGAAGAATCTATTATTATCCCTTGTGAATACTGTGAGGCTCCAGTTAAAGCGGAGAACTGGGAGTGGCATGTGGTAAGACAGTTTGATTTTATCAAATTCTCTTCCAGTTTTCTTCTTTATAGGAAAAATGTGCGGAAGCCGAGAAAAGGCGGTTGGAAAAGATGTCTGAGTAAATTTTTGTCATAGCTTTTATTTATCTATTCACGATGTATATACAATAGGAAACTATCCTTGAAAGTGTCCAATGAACGTATTTCATGTAAATATTGTGGTCATCATTATCGAGCGCAAATCTTCGAAGAACATCAGGTTTGATTCCATAGTAGGTAAAGTCGAGTTTTACAACTATTTTTGATTGTTTTTCAAAGAAAAAATGTCGACGCGAGAAACTAGAAGCAGCGATTCTGAAGGTAAATCAGATTTTTTAAGTATTCAGTTGGTATTTGCGTTCGCCTTCTTCACAGAGACATGCAGAAGTTCAAATTATGGAAAATCTAGTCACTATACCAGAGCACTGGGATGAATCTTCAACACAAAACCTCACTCGATATGTATTAGATCCTGTGTCTGATGAGTATCAAGCTATAGCAACGAACTTTCACAAAACATTGCCGACGAGCAAAATCAATCAAATCGAACGTATCCAAAATCGACGTAAGTGTTTCTCTCTCACGCTTACCAAAAGAAAATCTATTCTTTTCTAATAGGTTGGTTTCGTCAATACGAAGCTCATAAGGATCATTTTATTGAACGTTATGGTAAAAGTACGGAACAATGGCTATTTCACGGTAAGAGACATTACTCTTCGATATTCGCATAGTTTTTATACGTATCCTGATAGGATGCCGTCGATCGGAAGCTGCTGACGCTATTATCAAAGATTGCTTTAATCGTAGTCATGCTGTAAACTGTGGTATGTTTGTTCATTTATTTTGATAACTGAGAAAAAGAAAACAATCCTCGTATCTATTCAATCATAAAATATAGCTGCCGGTCAAGGCATTTATTTTGCTGTACAATCCTACACTAGTCATCGTTACACATCACCGGATGCAAATGGATTGAGATATATGTTTATGGGTGAGAATTTCGAGATAGGGCAGCTTTTTATAATTGGTTACTTCTTTTTAGCTCGCGTTCTAGTTGGCAAAACAACAGCCGGCAATCCTTCTACTCGAGTTTGTCCTCCAGGTTTCGATACAACAGGTGCACGTGGTGTATATGTAACATATCATGACGCTCAAGCATATGGACAATATTTGATAACTTATACATAATCTGCGCGAATTGATCAATCGTCAGATTTCATTATGATCGGTGCTATTGACAAAAACGAGTTAATAAAATATAAGTGTTCCATCTAAATGCAATATTTCATAATAGAAAAAAAACTAAAACACGACATCGACACGTCTATTTAGTTGAGTATGCTTTTGGCTATTCGATTATTTATATGCTAATATAATATAATTCCTTTCCTTCCGGTTACGGGCGCATATGTTCGTTCGCACGTGCACTCTTTGGTTTTTCTAACACAATGCATTTGTTCTTCTTGTCGGTAGATGTCAGTAAGAGTCAACTGATAAAATCGACGTTCCATAAAAATAACATTCGAAAATGATTTTTGAACGTCGAAAAAAGTATTTTAATTAAGTTTTTCATTAAATAAACTTCGAAATAAAAAATAAATAGAATATAATGCAATGACTTTCGTTGTAAACAATAAACAATAGCTGAACATTAGTCAATGTATTCTTTCCTATAGTAAAGGGAACATTTTCTAATTCTTTTCTTTTCTTTTTTTTCTTTTCTTCGGTTAACTGTCAAGATCGACAGTTAGTCCTTTGGGAAGATGATGACCTTGTAATATTTCTTCTCTAGATCACAATCTTTCTACAATATGGTTGCTGCATATGGACAACGGCAACGAGTACGAAATTTGTTTATTTACTCGAACAAACAAGTTGTCAAATTGTTCTTGTTGTTTTTTTTTTACTAGCGTCAACTTCGTTTCCTCGTGGGTATCAATGGTTTTTTATTAGCATTAGCTATCTTTATTATTATATCGATGTCGATCTATTGGGGTTTTTTCGAAGAATGGACTGTTTGGACAGATTATACAATGGCTTGGGTACGTATGAGTAGAAGATATGCTAAAATACAGTCAAGTAATCGTTTTTGTCTAGGTTGAATTCAATTTTTTTATTTATTATTGGGATCGATTAACAATCACTCGTACTTATCTTGCATTTATTTACATTTACGGCTTTGTTCTGCTGACAAGTAAGAAATTTCGTAAGAAAAAAGAAATCATTCGCAATGAATGTTGTTTTTCTCAAGTTATTGGACTACAAATCCATGCGTTTCGCCGTCGGAATGCATTTTTAATGGAATACGTTCCATATTCAATGTTTGGTTTGGCTTTAATAACTATCATTGGTGGTTTATGTTGGTTTGCTGTAACAATGATAAACATGAATGCCGGATTTCTGACAAAGGAAACATTTCTTTTGGAAAGACTTCGTTTTAAAGGCAATGCATTTAAAGAATTGAAATATCGAGAAGAATCTTTCCGCTTGGTTACGTCGGGTCTTGTACCACCACGTGTTTTTATTTTAACAGCTTTCGTTAACCAGTAAGACTAAGTATTACAATGAAATCATATTTTATTTCGAAATTTTTTTAGACGTCAACGAGATTTTCACTGTTGTGGTTGGAATTCATATTTAGATTATGCAGCTTCAAGAGCAACTGATTTGCCTGATACGTGTTGTCATAAGGTAACGGTTTATAGTCATAAAATGTCTTTAAAGACGTTGACTCTTTGCAGTACAAAATTGGTTTCGGTTGTGGAAAAAACATGTTAATCAATCCTAATCCAGATATCGTTAACACACGTGGCTGCGGTCCATTAATGATCTATTGGTACCGGCGAGGATTTTGGGAGAATATTTTCATGGGTTTATTTGGTATATTTATCGGTGTGTATATATTATATGTATTTCAACAAAATCGCAACGAATTCATCAATTTACGTGACGAATGTGACGATCGGAAACGCATTTTGTATTCTCATTCCATGGCTTCACTTCGTTCAATGAATAGTAATCCAATAAAGCAACAATTGAAATCAAGTTTACCACGTTATCCATACAATGGTATGCGTGGTTCACCTTCGTATGGTGCCTCAACTGGCTACGATTCAGATAACAATAGCACAAGTGTTCTTTATCAACCACGTGCTGGATATAATCCAAAAATTTAAAAGCATACAATTTGTTTTGTTTTCATGCATCTGTAGATACATTTTACTGTAGTCAATTCCATGTTTACTGTCAGATATTTACCTCATAATAATCAACATTCCATTTATTCGTATTGAATTTCTTTGTTTTGGTTTTTGATTTGTAGATGAAATGTTAACTCAACATGAATATGATAATGTATCATCTCAAAAAAGTTGTTACAGTAGCGACACAAATGCAACCGTGTCTGTTGTACAAAGATATTTAACGACGACAACAACAACAACAAATGTCATTCCATCGACACCAGCACGTCCACCGAATATCAAAGTTCAACAATGTACCAAAGAATTTCTCGGGAAACATTTTCAAGATGTGAGACGAATCTTTGTTGTTCATTTCTTCATACTTTTTTCTCGTCCAAAATAGGCATACCCTATGTTTAAAAATCCTCGTGGCCAATGTTTAATTATCAATGTATATAATATTAGTGGAGCTGTACGTCGTTGGTCGGATTTAGATGTGAAACTATTGAGTGATCTTTTTCGTCAGTTGTATTTCAATGTTATTGTCTATTCGGATTTTAATGGAGATGATCTAGGCGCGGAGGTAATGTAGATAAAAATTGCATTGAAGTTGATGACTGGTTCTTGGCGAATTGTAGAATTTCATGCGAATTCTCAAACAATTTTCTCAATCAAAAGAACATGCCAATGCTCAATGTTGTGTTATTTGTTTGATGAGTCACGGGGAAGAAGGTTCATTAAGTGTACAAGATGGGAAAAAGGTTAGTATTTTGTGCTTTGTTTTTTATACGGATGATCTCCCAAAGGCAATGCATTACTTTTTTTCTTGTAGATCTATCATGATCATGTTTTTGATCTATTCAGTAATGTTAATTGTCCTCATTTAGCTGGCAAACCCAAACTTTTCTTTATTCAATGTTGTCGAGACGGTAACTTAATCGCTTTCTTACTAACTTGAATAATTTGATTATCTTGTGTAGATCCCGGGGTTGGTCCAGTTGATGATGTTGGTTGTCATGTTCAAGTACCACCCAACACATCATTTGATGATTTAGTCTTCGATGACGATGACGAATGTGATAGTATGCAACGACATCATTTACCGACAATGACTGATATGCTCATCGCATTTCCTTCTCAAAAAGGTAGTTCACACATTTCGTTCGAATGAAAACATTCATTGGAAAGTTCTCATAGGCTTTACGGCGTTTCGTAAGCCACATGTTGGAAGTTGGTATATGAATGCCCTTGTCGACGTCTTGGCACGACATGCGAAAGATACAGATCTATGTGCTATGTTAAATATGGTCAATGGTTGTGTATCACGTGAAGTGACGAACAAAGGAAAGAAGCAAACAGCTGAATATAAATCATCGTTTACAAAGAAAGCTTTCTACTTTTTTCCGGGTAAGTTTATCAATGTTCAACAGGATTTGTTTGAGAATATCTTTTGTTTCAGGTTTAATTGGAAATCCAATCGCACCTATTGATTATTGTAAGTGTAATCCAAGTTAAGAGAGCGATTATGTTGACCTAAGTTTGTTGTTTGTAGCAATTCATAGTCGAAATGATGTGAAACGAAATGAAAATGCAATGAATCAACTTGATCATCAACGTGATAGTTCATCGTTTAATTATGAAATTATTAAAAGGTTTTTTATTGAAAATCTTCTTGATAAATGGAAGATTCTTGCACGAGAATTAGATGTAAATGAAAATGACATTGATTCGATTTCACGTGAAAATATTTCGCCGAAAGAAAAATTTTCACACGTAAGTTTGAATCTCCGATTGTATTAATCTCGTTCAATCTTTACCTATTCGATAGATTTTGGATATTATTGCAAATAATCGTGAGAATAACTTCAGTCAAATACTCTCTGATATGTTTAAAAGTCTCAAACAATGTCGACGAATGTCCCATTATTGTAAATTCTTCCGTTCGCTTCGTGTTTTATCATGATTGAACTTTGTTGTTTTATTCCTTTCAGATCAACTTCGAGAAATACTCGCACCATTTTATCCTGATTTACAATAAGTGTATTCATCCGTCCATAATGCGTGTTTTCTTTCTTGTTTTAGTATTTTATTGTTCATTTGTACATGAATGTGAATGTATATGTGTGTTTTTCTAAATCATTTCTTTTCTTCTTCTCTTTCTATTGTCGTCTAATTATATAACTTTTGTGTGCTCGAGATAGTTCATAAAACACGGAAGGAAAGAAAAAGAGAGAGAGAACAAAAAAACTGACGCGTTCAATAAATCATATTTCCTCGCGCTCGCTCATCGCCGAATGGAATGAGAAGGCTTGTATACACAATAGATCGACTCTTCTTTTGTCATTATAGATTCATTCCTTCTTTTTTCAAATTCGGAAAAAAACAAGAAATCATGGAAGACGAACGGCCGGCAAAAGGACCGAAAATTGTACAGGTATGGAATACGACTTGTCGTTTAACTGAGCATTATGTTCAATGTTTGTTTAGGTCAAAAACAAAATGCCTGCACCGTGAGTTAAAGAAGACTTTAGCTTAGTTATGATCGTTGATTTTGCGTTTTTTCGACCGTAGAATTCAAATAACAGCTGAACAATTGCTACGTGAAGCCAAAGAAAAACAATTGGAATATGTTGCTCCACCACCGATACAAAAGATCAGCGATCCAGAAGAATTAGCAGAGTATCGAATGAAAAAACGCAAAGAATTCGAAGATGCCATACGAAAAAATCGACAGAAAATGGTCAACTGGGTTAAATATGCTCACTGGGAAGAATCGCAACAAGAACTTCAACGTAAGATTCATGCTTTTTACACCAACTATCGATTGCATCTTTATTTTTCCAGGTGCACGCAGTATTTGGGAACGTGCGTTGGATGTCGATTACCGTAACATCGCTCTTTGGCTCAAATATGCTGAAATGGAAATGCGTAAGTATCGATCACAAATTTCCTCACTTTTCGAACTCGCGCAAATCTGTTCAGGTTATAAACAAATCAATCATGCTCGAAATATTTGGGATCGTGCCATTGCAATCTTGCCACGAGCCAATCAACTATGGTACAAATATGCTTACATGGAAGAAATGCTTTCGAACATCGCCGGTTGTCGACAAATTTTCGAACGATGGATGGAATGGCAACCGGATGAACAAGCATGGAATACGTATATCAAATTCGAATTACGATACAATGAATTAGAACGTGCGCGAATGATCTATGAACGTTTTGTCGTCACGCATCCGGAACCGAAAAACTGGATACGGTATGCGAAATTCGAAGAACAGAATAGCTATATCAAATCAGCTCGACGTATTTACGAGCGTGCTATTGAGTTTTTTGGTGAAGAACATTTAAACGAACGATTGCTGTTAGATTTCGCTAAATTCGAAGAACATCAAAAAGAACATGAACGTTGTCGGATGATATACAAATATGCTTTGGAACATTTGCCTAAAAGTTCATGTGAAGACATTTTTAAAGCATATACAATTCATGAGAAGAAATATGGCGATCGAACGGGCATCGAAGATGTTATTACAAGCAAGAGAAAATTTCGATATGAAGAGGTAAAAACGCGAAATTTCTCTGTATGAGTTTCATAACTGTTTGTTCCAGGAATTGAAAGAAAATCCACTGGATTACGATACGTGGTTTGATTATCTACGTCTGTTGGAAACTGAAGGAGACTTTCCAGTCATTCGAGAAGCATACGAAAAAGCAATTGCCCAAATACCGCCCATTCAAGTATGTCATGAAAATCAGTAAATAGAAATGTACACTTTTGTTTGATTCATTAGGAAAAACGTTATTGGCGTCGTTACGTTTATTTATGGATTAATTATGCACTGTTCGAAGAACTCGAAGCTGAAGATGCGGAACGCACACGCGAAGTTTATAAAGCCTGTTTAAATTTGATTCCACACAAGAAATTCACATTTGGTAAAATTTGGTTGTACTATGCTCAATTTGAAGTTCGTCAGAAAGAATTAGCATCTGTTCGAAAGATTCTTGTAAGTAGTTTTGCAAGCTATTCTTTTATGTGTCAATATATTCTTTCGATAGGGTACTGCTATTGGCATGTGTCCGAAAGATAAACTGTTCCGTGGTTATATCGATTTGGAAATTCAATTGAGAGAGTTCGACAATTGCCGAAGATTGTATGAGAAATTTCTCGAATTTGGCCCGGATAATTGTACAACATGGATAAAGGTAAAGCACGGAGCTTCTTTTGTGAAATATGTAAATATCGTTGGATTTTTTGTTTGTCAATAGTTCGCTGAGTTAGAAAGTATTCTCGGTGATATTGATCGTGCACGTTCGATTTATGAACTTGCTATCGAACAACCAAGACTTGACATGCCAGAATTATTATGGAAGGCATTCATTGATTTCGAAATTGAGCAACAAGAATATGATCGAGCAAGACGATTGTACAGTAAATTGTTGAAGAAGACTCAACATGTTAAAGTAAGATAGACCGTGAATTTTCATTTGGATTTTATTTTGAATGAATAAAAAAGGTTTGGCTGAGTATGACACAGTTCGAAGCGTCAATTGACGAATCCGATTCAATCGATCGCGCACGTGATGTTTTCGAACAAGCGTACAAAACTCTTCGAACAGCCAGTGATAAAGAAGAACGTCTGATGCTCGTGGAACAATGGCTTAATTTTGAGGTGAAAAATAGTAATCTATTGAGAATGAAATTTCATTTGTATTCTTTACAGAGAGAAAAGGGTACCAAGGAAAGTGCTGCTCGTGTCGAGAAATTGTTTCCAACTCGCCGAAAACAACGACGAAAGATTCTCAGCGAAGATGGAGTAAGTCTGCTCAATATTGTCAGGTACAGATGTCTCACGCAGTATTCTAATTTAGATTCCTACAGATCAATGGGAAGAATTTACACAATTGGTCTTTCCTGACGATGAAGCTGTTCAACCTCATAAGAAATTGTTGGACATGGCTAAACGATGGAAAAAAGGACACGATGATACTACCACAACAACAGAAGCGTCGGCATCAGCACCAGAGCCAGCAACTGAGAAAGAAGATAGTATTCCATTACCAGAAGCACATGTTGATGATGAAGAGATGAATGATGAATCTTAAATTGTTTTCTTTTGTCTTCTTGTGATTGTCATTGAAAGATTTTCACTCTATTTTTCTTTATCATTGTGGATGAAAGAAGCCCTGTGACAACAAACAAATTTCTTACTCTGTTGTAGATTTATTTTCTTGATAAACAACAATGCCGAAACAACGTACACAGACGACAACATTAAATTCATCCACCGTTAATCCAACAGGTCGTCATCGTGATACATTATCGAAAGCAAATGCAGCAGCCGAGAATGAAGACGTCATTCCCATTCCGATACAGATTTTTCTGTGGCGGCAGAGCAAGTTCGTAGATAACGAATAAAAGACGTTCTTTCTCTACTGTTCACTTTTAGTCCATTCATTAAACAAAAATTCGGGAATCTCACGGATGCTTCGGCCATTGTAAGTTTCTTAGCCAGATTAGTTCTTGTTGAATGTAAATCATTTGGATTATCCTTTCTAGAGTTTTGATCGTGTTCTCGTTCAAAACATTCTACATGGTCTATCACCTAGTCTCAGTGATGCCATTGCCAGTATTCCACGATGGTTGCTAATCAAAGTGGTTAGTTGATTTTGCTTTCGATTACAAAAATGACAATCAAACAAACAAAATACATATTTCTTTTCTTTTCTTAGGCATTTCCGCATGTCATGCACGCATGTTCGGCAGCTATCGAACATAATCTCCATTCGATTCAACAGCAACCACCAGTCTCTGGTACTCATCCATCCTTATTAGTGTCATCATCTTTATCTCTTTCGCCTTCGGCCTCGTCCCAACTTCAAGTTCCTGCTAGTCATCAATTACCTGCAAGTACTCCTACTTTACCTATACCTCCTGGTACGGCACCATCAGCCGGTCTTGCTGGTGAACAACATCCAGGAGTTGTTCGTCTCTCATCAGCAACACATAGCATGGGCAGCTATTCGTCGTTAGCAAACAAATTAACTGCATCGGAAATTCGCCTTTTCCATACATTGCATTATTTGATATTAGATGCATCTAGTCAAAATACGAATACATCTAATCCGAATGATCAATTGTTACCATTGAATACAATACAATTATTCATATATTTGTTTATTCCATATATTCACACGTATTTACAGAGTAATGAAAAAGAATTCCTGAATAATCCGGATCTTAGCCAGGGCATGCGACATATTTGGCAACCTTTGCTTGAATATCGTCAACCGCATATTCGCATGTTTAATGCATTTGTAAAACCAATTATTCCAGCATATGCATCGCCCAATGAAAATGGTGATTATCTTTCGACGGTACACGATCTTCAACAGCAACAACAGCAACAGCAACAGCAATTACCACATCAACAACAGCAAACATTCTACATTAATAATAATAAACGCAATCGATTATCAGTATTGGTGGAATCACCAACGCCGGTTCCAACAACAACACGTGCAATTCTCGAAGAAGTTGAAGAAGATCAACAATCGCAAGGCTCACCACAACCACCGGCAATCGCCCACTCACTCAGTCAACATGATTATCCAGCACAGTTACCAAGATCAGTTTCCGAAAAACAACCACTATCTGACCTAACAAATCAACCCTCAATAATGGCACCGATTGTTAGTAGCGAAGGAAGTAGTACCAGTTTGTTTCAGCCAACAACAGTAAAAAGAGAACATAAATCCACTTCGTCCGTTCTGGCCGATTCCGATACAACAACAAATAATTCAATGACCGATCTCAGTGCATACGGAACATCAAGTGCAGCAAAGCCACGGGCACCACTAGTGCATATGAGTTCAATCTGCTCAATTTCGGATTCAAGTCGTTTGACAACGTCACCACAAAGTCCAGGTAAAATTTCAAACGTTATGATTGTTCTACTACATGGCTCTTTTCCCTAATTTCTAGTCGATAAATTCAATGCACTACCCGGTGCTCCCGGTTCGTCGTCATCTTCGGCATCGACTCCATCTGTTCTTCTACCATTACATTGTTCACAATGTCAACAGCCAGTCTTCGCTCCTCACCATCCACCTGGTATTCCATATATTTGCTCAAGTTGTACAGCTATGAAGACAGGATCTATATCAAAAACATCTCTTCCAGCATCTGATCTTCCATTGATTTCGTTAAGATCGCCTCTAACGCAAAGAGAATCGATACCTACATCACGACGTCATAGTTCCATCATGGGCAAAGTTCGTACAACACAACGGTCATCAGAATTGCTTCTACTTGCTACGTACTTCGATATTGGAATCTTACGAACACTATTTAGTCCATCGTGGTTAACAGATGGATATCTATGGTGTTTAGAATATCTACATAAACGTATCATTGATATATCTGATGAAATACTCTCCGATGCTTTAATGAATGGAACATTACCAATCAATATTCTTCGATTTAAAAGTCTTTCTATTCCTCAATTAAATCTCGGTACCGAACAAGACTATCAAGAATATCTAAAAAATATTTATTTTAACGAACAAGTCACCAACGATATTATTGAACAACAGTGTATGATGGCTGGCACAGGCGACATGTCGGCAACGACGTCCGTTCGACAACCAGCAAATTTATTAAATGTACCATTTAAATATTTTGCTGGTAAAAGTCCATACACAGGAAAACATAGTCAAAAATATGATAATTTTTACAAGAAAATCAGGTAAGATGACGATGAACTTTGATTATTTATTTCTCTAAATTCACATTTTTATTCAATTATAACCTGTAAAGAGAAAAGCAATTGTTGGCTAAAGGGTAATTTTGATATTTGAATAGAACACACGCACACAAAGTGATTCTCATTGTTTTGCAAGAACGTTACTAAAGGATTGCAAATCTATGAGAAAAACCGTATAACCCTTTTTTTTCGTTTTGACACGTTCTGAGCACCCGAGTTGATCTCTGTTTTTCTCAAATGTTCTTTTTCATTTAGTAAAATCCGTTATATCGATGAAGAGGGTATCGAACATCTGGATTTGGCTACCAGTGATCGTCGTGATCACCCGATAACATCATCAAAAAGTAGTCGACTTCTTCTTGCCGATCCAGCATTATTACTACTTAAAACTACAACAATCGCTGCATCGGACCGGTCTCAAGTCGCTTCGGCAGCGAACACCGCAGCCGCCGTTGCTGCCGGTGGAACAACTGCGCGACAATCTGTCGATAGTATTTTAAATGCCGCCAATGTTACTACACCTAAAGTGACAACAACAACCCCAGTAACTAATTTGAATACGATGAAAACATACAGTGTGAGCGACTCGGAAATTAATTACAAGTTCCTTGAAGAAATCGAAGAAGCACAAGGTTCAAGTGCGTACATTAACCGAAGTGGTACTATTAATTTCGGTGTCGTTCTTGCTGGTATTCATGCGGTTATATGCAAAGAACATCATTTGAAAGTTTGTGAATTAGTTATGAATATTCTCGATGTTTTATTGGGTTTGGCCGTTATATCATCATCAGAAGATGATGCTCATAAAAAACAATTATTAACTGTTGGAAATAGTGGAACTAGTACAGGCGATGAACAAGTTGAAGAGTGGCTGAAACAAATCGATGCGAAAGAAGAAGAAAAATTTCAACTAGCTGTTGACATTACACTGAGGTATGAAAAAAGATAGAGAGAGAGAAACGCAGATAACCATATTGTTTTGTTATTCTATAGAATCATCAAGCGACTGGGATGTCCGAATTGTCAACCACGTGGTCGCAGTTTTACTGCTGATCAATTACGTGGTAAAGTTCGATTATCATTGAACAAACTTCGTTTACTGAATCAACAACGATTCGAAAAGTATATAAAGACAAAGCAGTTCGATTGAGCAAAACTGATTTTCTGTTTTCAATAGATATTTTCTTAATCTGACGCTAAATGGCGATCTCGTTCACATTCTTGACATATTTCATGCATTGTGTGGTTACTGTTCCGAATCAAGTATTGGTCTCGCTCATTATTCGCCTTATAGTAAAAAGAGATTCTTTGAAGATGATATTTCGAAGAATTTATTCTTGATTCTTTAGTTCCAACAAAATCTGATGGCAATTCCCGACAAACTTATTCGAATAATTTCGGAAACACACATTTGGGTGTTGGACCGAAAGGAATCGATGGATTTATTCTAAATATTATATTCAAACCATTCGTTACACGTCTGATTATGATGAAAGAATATCTGATGAGTTCAGAAAACGTGGCTCTATATGGCGAATGTCGAGCATTTCTCACATGCATCAAAGAAAATCACGGTGGAATATTTCGTTTGGTTGTTTTTTCATCATTGCTTGATCCTGAGAAGAAACTGAAAACATTACAGCAGCAGCAACAAGAAGGAATGGCCAAAGTAAAAAGCAAAGGACCGCACACTTTTACACGTCAAGATGCCACACACAGTAGTGGAAAAGGAGTAATTTGATTTGAACAGGATTATTCGACGTTGTTTTCTCGTTGATTCTATTAGGCTTCTCTAAAGCGTGATCTTTCTGACGATACTGATTTTGAACGACAAGGTAGTACTGGACAACAATTGCAAACAATCGGAATAGAAGAAACATCTATACCAAATATTGCATCATCATCATTTAGTATTAAATTAAAAAGTAACGTCGAAAATAATCATTGAAAAATGTTATACTTATTTCTTTGTTTGTAAAGGCGCTCGTGCACGAGCTGGATCAATACTGGGTGGTGGTGATGATCATAGTCTGTACACACATCAAGAAGAAAGTTTATATGTCGATTTAACACTTGTTCGTTTGGGTCTATTGCGATTGAATTTCATGATGGAATCGTGTCCACCTGGCTCATTACCTGATCCACAATTTTTAAACAGCATTTTGCTTCTTGTTCGTATCCACTTACTTTCTTTTTCCATTATAAAAAATCAAATCCTTCTCTATAGGATTCGCCTGTTATATCGAAAGCTGCATATCTTGTTGAATGTGCACATTTCGTTCGTCGATGCTCCCTAGGACAATGGCCTGAATGGATGCGTATCAATATGACAACATTTCGCCCACATGAATCATACGCTGCTCGAGCAACAGGAAATATGAATGCACGATTAACCAAACTATATCAAGCTGCGGCCGCACGAATGTTCTATATTTGGGGTGAAGTAAGTGATTGCGAATATTCTTTTAGAACTAAATTTCATAAATAACACGTTAATTCTAATAAAAGGCTCTTTCATCACAACTTGAAAATATATTAGACAATGAACAACAACAAATAGCAGCAGATAATGCGAACGAAACAGGAGGAGGAACAGGAGGAGCTACCTTTTGGAATAGTGATGAATCATACGAAGATTATTATAACGAAGGTAGACACGCATGAGATTCACTGTTGTATGTCGTCAGCTTTATGTCTCTATACATATGTATATGTGTGTGTATGTGTGCAACTATACATTCTATATATTCATGTTTGAATACAACTTCTTGGTAAAATGCAAAGGAATTCATTATGATTTGTTTAATTTTAGCGATTGTTAATCGTTCAGGTCATGATTGCCCATATTCATTACGTGTTATTGCTTGTTTACTCCTCTATGAAATTACTTCATTTCTACGTGAAACATATGAAACCTTGCCAAAGCTTTCGTCGATGCCGTCTGGAAGCGGAAATCATCGTCAACAACAGCAACAACAGCGTACTAATAATCAACAACCGACTAGTGCCCCACCGACACTTGTAGAAACTTCGTCAACGTTGACGGATAAACGATCAAGTGATCGAATACGCATGGGAAGTGTTGTCTCTCAAACTTCGAATCGAAGTTCTGCATCGATCTCGAGTGATCATCCTGGACGTAAGAATATCTTTTCCTCTACTAGCAAGTTCTTTTATTTATCATTGTCGATTAGTGTCACCACAAGCTTCATCAGCGACGATTCCACCTGTTATGAGTACAATTCCAGCCACAGTCATTAATATGAATCCAACGCTCACAAATGAACGACATATTAGTTTTGCTGTAAATAAAGAGAATGATTCGAATGAAAGTAATCATACAGCAATACTCATGACTGATGAGGATGGCGTCGTCGTTGTTGATGGAAATTCCTCATCGGGAAATGCGGAGCGAAGAAGTAAGATATCTCACAATGCAAGATTAGTTGTTAATTGTTTGTATTTTAGCGTCTGTTGCTACACACAAACCAGGAAGTGTCAGTGGTAGTAGTGGAAAATCTAAACTTATTCGACGAAGTAGTGTCAAATTAAGAAAACCATCTTTACGAATGAAAGAGTCAGGAAAACGTAAGTACACATTTCAGTTACTTTTATAAAGCTAATCTTTTTCCTCTCTCAGATACTCGTCGTTCATCCTATCGAACGCGTCGTCGTAGTCATGCATCGAATATTTCATCAGAAACCGATGGTCATCAGAGCAATATTGGTAGTTCCGCCATGGAACCACCTGACGAATACACCAATAGTAATGACGAAGATTTCGATCAGGGAAATTTTGATGATAATATGAATACTCGGCCATTTCCATGGACGAAAGTTGTCATACGTATATTGAATAATGTTAATTTAACATGCGATCATCAAATCAAATGTCTATCGAATTGTTACGATAAACAAACAACGAGTTGTAAAAATCTAATCCAAGCATTACTGAATATGTATCGTTTATCATCATCGAATTTAACAAATGTTGGCTCGTCATTTTCACGTTCTTCGTCATCAACGCATCGCTCAACATCACATTTAAAACGTAATGATACAACATCGAGTAAAACTGCACATGATCTGAAAAAACGTCGGGTAAATTAACTAAGAAATTCTTTCGTATACAACCAAATATGGAAATGAAATTTTCTTCGTAGCTTTCAACCTGCTTGTTCAGTGATGGTACTGGTCAAAATGTCGACAATGTTGCTAAAACCACTAATACAACGAAACCACCTGATGTACCAGCATATGGAATGGTTTTTGAGACAGCTGATCCGCATCTCGACAAACAAATAAATACACATTTTACTACAGTAGCTACCTACCTTGAAAAACAAGTTCGATTAACATTTAGAAGTCCAAATCATGAAATCGATGGAATATGTTTCTTTAGGTTGGAACGTTAACACAAGTGCCACTGATGATTCTTTGCAAATCATCTGTTTTATTAGACGATGAACATTATTCACAGATACTTAATCTATCCTGGGAGCTTCTACTAGATCGAAATGAAGAATTAGCTGCTTGTGCAGGTATAAGATTAAATAGAGAAGTTTGATTTCGATCAAAAACCGGTTTCTTTCTAATTTTTAGCAACAATTGTTATTTTAACGGCTGCTCGAGCAGGCCAATTAGTCGACGCATTATTTCACAGTGAAATGGAAAATTCATCAGCATTAATACGTTATAATGCAATTCTGAAATTTCAAACACTATGGCGATTTCGTTATCAATTCTGGATACGATTAGAAGAAGGCGCACATTCAATGATGAAAGTAAAGCATCACTGAGTCAAACGAATTTCTAAAGAAATTTATCGCTATACTTCAGATTCTTCCACCAAGCATTGAATTTGTTCTACCATCACCTGCCCTCGGTGTTGCAAACCTTCAAACGGTTGATCCACCATGGATGCCGCACGCTAAAACACTCGTTCAACAAGTCGCTCTAAATCAAGAAGAAGTGGTATGTATTCTATGAGCGAAAACTGCTTTTGTACACAACAACTATGTTTGACATTATAGCGAGCGGTAGTAACAGCAAGTAAAACACGTAAGAAGCATCAACAAGAATTAATTCATTCAGCATTGATGGCCGAAGAAACAAGTAAACGAGTGGCAAGAGAAAATTTTGCGATGGCTACCGTACCAATGTTACAATCGGCATCGTTTGAACCGCTGTTACATCAAACAAGAGAGGAAGAAGAAGAAGGTGAAAGAAACATAGATGTTGTGTTTGATGTTCATAAAAGAGATTTGTTTTGTAGGACATACAGATGATGATCGATTTGTGGAAACTAGCGTACAAATACGACAAGCACAAGGAACGTTTCCTTCGGCATTTGGCGCAGCTGTTTATTTACTTGTGGAAATGTTAGAGGATGAGGAAACGTTGGATAACGGTGCAACAGGTTTGTCTTTCTTAATCGAAACGTTTATAATCGACTTGTAATTTGTTTTCTAGTGGCTGAATCAGCTCGCAAAGCCTTATGGACATGCTTAGTCGACGAACCCACCTTATTAATCCGTTTCTTTTTCGAAAAACTTTCCAATAAAGAACGTCGAGTATGTCTTTCCTCGTCTTTCATAGCGAATCTCCAGTCTAATTTCTTGTTCAGATCAAATCTTTTCAAAGTCTTCGCCGTCTTATGATTTGTCTAACCGATATTCCACCTCAATTTGCTCATGCTGTATTCAATTACGTTCTCGGTTTACTCATGAGCATGGTGCGATCACCATTGGATGGCTCTCAAGATCTGATTATTGCTGGTCTGACATTATTATGGCAAATCATTCCGTATTTACACGGTCTAGTCTTAAAAGATTTGAAACAAATTCTACGTAAAGAACAAGCAGAAATGATGATACTAATCACGGGTAGTATTCCTTCGACGAAAAAAGTGATTATCCATGGACCTGATCTCTCGCAAATTCCAACACAAGCAATTATTCAAGAAGATACACAATTTAGTAATGTTCTCCAAGAGGCCTTAGATTTTTTTGGTATACCTGAACAAAAACGTGATCGGTACTATTTAATTGATGTGAAAACTCAACAAATTCATATACCAGACACTTACGTACGTGATTTCTATTTCTTCCGTCGAAACATTTATCCCCAACTATCATTAATACATATGGATGCTAAACAATCTCAGCGACAATTAGAACATATGTCAATCTATTTGAAAACAACTGAACTATCTAAAGTATTATTCGCTCGTTATTTATTAGAGAATACTCCTTATAATCAAATACATAATTGTGTTACATTTTTCCATGATGAATTAATCAAAAGTCCATCATTTCCTCGAAAACCTTTGGAATCGGATTACAATCTCTATACGAGAATATCAGACAAAGAACTATTCAATTTAGATATGTTACATAAATACAATTGGTGAGTGAGAATTCGAAAACGACCAATTTAAATTACATTTGTCTTTTAGGATAAAATTAATTTCATGTTTGTTTTTCAACATGGATGGTAAAACAACGACCACGTGGGACATCACTCTGTTTCTGAATGTGATTAATGGTGCATTTATTCTACATTGTGAAGACTTTGCCATGTTACGTTTTTGTTTGGCAATTTACATTAGTACAGCTAAACATTTTCGACATATCTTTGCTACGAACGGGTAAATCGAAAAGTTCTCGTTCCGTTCATCATCTCTTTTCCTTTGTTTCTTTAGTTATCTATTGATAATGCCAACATTTCTTCGCGTTTATTCAAATATTCAATCGAATCCGATGTTGAAAAAGGCTATCGAATACTGTTGTCGACAGTTCTTTATCTTACATCGCATTCCATTTATCTTACAAATGTTGGGTAGTATTTCACAATTATTAGATTTCGATGAACAAGCTGATGTGACTGATACTAACAAAATCCAACCAGTCAGTTTGTTTCGATTATTGGTTGCTTTGGAGCAAACAAGTGTAGATGCCATGAGAGATGACTATTCAATCTTAGAGTTAGTTAAAGATGATCCAATATCAAGTAAAACATCGGCGACAGCGACAGCAACGACGCCATCGTCAAATATGACGGTAGTGGCTGCACTTGGCCAAGGAAGTATGATCGCGCCAGCTACAATTAAAACATTAGACTTTTGTTATGCTGACGATGATACTGTTTTCACAGTTTTGAATTGTATCGATGTCTGTATTACTGTTGGTAAGTTGAAAAGATGTCAAATGTATTTTTCTCAGCGATTATTTGTAGTTGCTTATGCGCCGGATTCGATTCGTTCGTTACAAATGCTGGGAATCATCGATTTACTCTTACCAAAATATTTAGAATACTTGAAAGATCGTACAAATAAAAACGACATGCAAAAACAAGGCCGAGAAGAAATGAAAACCATTGAAAAGTTATCCATTGCAATCAAAACAATGATTGGAGCATCAGAATCTTTAACACGAACATTTGTTGGGCCCAAACTCGAGACATTAACTGGAGCAAGTTACAAGCATTCACGTGGTTCAAACCGTTCACCATCCATTGTTCCCGACGAGGATTCCATGAGGTAATTAATGTTCACATCAGTATTAATCATCGAATCTGTTTTCTCCTAGTCGTTTTATTGATGATCGAACTAAAACCAAAGTTCAAGACGGCGACGAACACAAACAAGCGTCGGAATTTCGTTGGCCACGCGATACACTTCTTTCTGTTATATCAACTTTTGTTCATTTTTCTACTCAACGCTTGAAAGAATTAATCAAATCAATTAATGATCCAACATTACGTTTACCTGAACTACTTGACGCGAAATCTCACACACGTCTTGCTGATATCGCGCACGCTCTATTGAAATTAGGTGGTTATGATCCTATAACAATGTCGTGTCGTGGCATTCAAAATTACTTTCAAAAATTATTACCCTGCACAAATTGGTCGCACGAACAATTACGACCAGCATTGAATCTTTTGTTGAGAAGAATTGATCGAATGTTTTCAAAAATATGTAAAAAACCATCGACAAAAGTAAACGAGCTGCTAACTCATATCATGTTATGCTCTTTAACCATGAAATTCATTTTAGCGTTGTTTTGATTGGGAAGCAACTGCAGGAATTTTGAATGGAATTTATTTGACGATTGATCGTCATCCATACATTGCTTATTTTCCGAATCTTAAAGTAAAGCTGAGCTGAGTTACTGTTGATGAATACCTTTCTCTCCAATTTTAGGCTCTAGTGTCAGGATGTATTGCGCTCGTATTGAACGAAAATGTTTCTGAATCAAGTCATAGCGTACCACGTCTAGATACACCAGCTTTTCCAAAGGAATTCTCTCGAGCTGTTATTAAACTTGTCGGAAGATATCTATTAGCTATTCGGGTAAGACAAAGATGATCACAAGTTACGAGTCAATTTTACTTTTTCTTTGTATAGAATCAACCGAATCTCGAGGCACTGACAGGAAATAGTTGGTCATTTCCAAATATGCCTTCGGCAATCAATCACCTTCTGCATTTTCTATTACCACTAATGTTCTGGGCCGGCAGTGGACGAAAAGATGCACCGAAAATTCATTCGATTGATATTTCATATATCATAACAATACTTATCAATTCTTTGAAACCACCATCAAAACTTGCAGCTGCGATGGGCGCGCCCGGTGGTCCCGGAAGCGGTGCACCAGGACAGATTAGTGGTGGACCTGGAGCTGGCGGTGGCAAACAACACTTGACAATTGGTGAAGCCATTCTACAAAACAGCAGTTTTACACATAAATCTATGAGACAACTAAAAGATCTTTTACAAACAGCATCTTTATTAGGTAAACTTTTCATCTCGAAAAATTGAGTTATTTACCAGAAAAGAAAAACTAATTGATATCCATTCATGTTTATAGGCTTGAAAGTTTTAATCATTGGATTCAGTAAACAGCTGAAACGCGAATGGCAACGCATTGCTCAGTCGATTAAACTGATGTGCAACAAACAGTCGAACGTTTCACCCATACTTCTCTCATTTATTGACTTTATCATCACATATAAAACTCCAATATTTGTCATTCTTCGACCATTTCTTTCTCATTATGTAAGACGACCAGACAATGTTCCTTTCTTTTTCTCAACTTACTCTTTTTACCTTCAGATGCATTCAGTTACATCCGACAACGAACGCGATTATGAAATGATAACGAATATTCAACAAAAACTGATTTTCGATAAGATTCCTTTGTCAAAGTCAACAGGTGAAATTCTCCATAGTTTAATGCAAGAATTAAATCAATTAAAAGCAGAATTAACCGGTAAGATTTCATTTCGATTCGAAAAGCAAACGAACAAACAAACAACGTATCAATCATATAAACACATACTGTATACTATTCTCTAGCTACAACCATGTCGTTTGCACGAGAAATGAGTCGTCCATGTTCAGGAGCTGGGAAAAAGAGAATACTTTTATCGAGAACACATCGACGAAAAAAGCGTGATGATATGCCTCTCGTTCGTCTATCATCATTCGGTTTGTTTCTTCTTTGCACGGAGTTTCGATTTGAATACTACTGAGCATGCTTAGAACTTCTTCGCATGATACATCCTCGTTCGAAACCAATTCTCACTATTTTCACGTATTTAGACGAATCGAAAGCATTATTTCCGTATGAAACACGTGCGCCTGGTACTGAAAAAGTTCGATTCGATACAGAAGCGCTCGAACAAATGAAGGATCGAGATGGTACCACGGGAGTTTCTGGTGCGACGAGTGACGGACGATCAGCCGGTAGTCGAACAACAAACGCATACCGTGTGCGACGACAACAATCAAGTGACAGTAGTTTAAATACATCACCACGCAAGAAAACAGAAAAAATTCGCGTTAAAGAAGCATTGGATATTCTTGACACGTATCGTGCTCGGTATCGAATTCGTTCAGGAGGTAAAGAATAGAAACTTTACTCGATTTGTTTTAATTATTCATCATCTATCATAATTATTAGCTGAAATATCCGATATTCCAATTAAATGGACGAGAGATTTAACATTACAACGGCCCTCAACAATAGATGACTTGGCAACTCCTACTTTAACAGGTAAATCTAATCTTATTTCTTCTCGATACTTGTTTACCGACTCTTTCTATTAGATGCACCACGTAGCCAACTGTCTGGCGCTCTACCTCGTTCGATTACTAGCATTGGTGATCGAACAGCTCAACATTACAATTCCCCAGGCGATCCAGATGACGATGATGATGATGATCAATCAACAACAAACAGAGATTCAGGATCGAAATTGCGTACATTCAGCGGCTGGAAACGAGGTGCAACACATTTAGATAAATCTCGATTAACCAAGGGTTTGATGCGAGCATCTGTAAGCTATTCTTCTCTCTCTTACAATGATTATTATTATTTTTCTCAACTAGGCACAGAACGAATCAGCAATGACATATGACGCAACCAAAGAGATGAATGACATATTTCGATCAAACAGGTAAACTCACTTCCCCAGATTTTGTTCTATAAAACTTATTTATTTTAAACATATCGCTTTGATTAATTTGTCTTTCTTTTTTCTTTACAATTCCAGTTGAATAAGACAGAGAGATCGAGAGTAGGTCGATCTTATGCATTTTATTTTGGTTTTTGTCTCCTATTTTATTCAATTTTTTTTCTCATGATACTCAGCATCTTCTTTCTTTGCCATTCTTCCCTAATCGCATGGAGAATGAACTATTTCCATATACCCGCTTTGCATGAACAATCTAGAGCATCTTTTTTTTATACAAGGGAATGAACTAGTGATTTGATTCAGTCTGTTCTTTTGTCTTTGGTTCGCGAAAAACTAATCTTTGTTTTGCTATATTTAGTTCACGCGATGAACAAGCATCAGATTTTTTTGATATACGTTCTTCCAATGATCAAACTGTACTTGCTTCCTTTTTAAACCCATCAACAACAACAACACTTCAACAAGTCCCTGCAACTTCCTCGGCTATTCCTATGACAACAATTCTTCCAACAAAAGCAGAGCCACGTACAGATATCTGGATATCACGTTCACCTAATACGCCACCTGTAACTGAAGCCGACTATGAATCTCAAGTTTGAGCTTGTTCTCAGGTCATCTCTCTCTCTCTCTTTCTCTTTCTTCTCAACATTGAAAACAAACATACAGTGTATTCTCTTACATAGATTGCTTTCTTTTTCTTTCCTTGTGGCTTTTCAATCTTCAAGTTCGAAAATTTCACTTATTACAAAATATTTTCCTCTCGCTTTTATTTCTCGATGTGTTTCTTTTCTTTTTCTATAATAAATAATCACTATATACATGTACAGGGTTCGAAAGAATATTATACAAGGGAGATGCGAGACAATCTCGAACAGAGGGTACAATGAATTTTATACCAAATGAAAGCTCACCAGAAATGGTATTTGATAGTGTCTTTTCTTATGGGAAAACTTAGACATTAAAATTTTAATCAACTTGAAACGAACAAAGCGGTTTTATGTTTTTGCTCCTAAAATACAGTTTTACAGTACTTGATTGATGCGTTTTGTGACATACGGCTAATTTTGCTGCAATAATTTTTAGCAGATGTAATAGTTGACACTCTCAGTGCAATAATCATTGTTTGATTTACAGTAGAATCGAACTTAAAAATCGAATTCAACCATGCGACTCTTGTAGGTATGCGTATTTCGGAATAAAATATGTTCATTGATCCGCTTTGAAAAGTGCATATCAGTATAGTACGATGGCTCTCAATCGCAAAACTTGTCGAAATTAAATAGAACGCCATGGAATTCAACATTAAAAGGTAATATAATGTGCCACCTACATAGCAACTGCGATCATTAATTTCTATTGATGAAATCTTCTTTATGGCAAAACGAGTTATATTGTTCAAGAGTAGAAGCATGCATAAGAATCCGTAGTAGTGAACGATTTGCTTGCAAGGAAACGGCATAGCAATTTACGGACGATATTTTGCATTCTCTTTCTTGTAGCTTTTCATTTTCGAAATTCAAACATTCGCTGTTTGACTTTCTCATTTCGCTAGACGATCAAATAACAATACTTTCCTCCAGCTCTATCTCAGTATGTTTCTTTTCCTTTTCTCTAATCAACGATCACTCTCTCTATATGTATATGATGATTAATGTTGATCAATTGAACTTTTGTACAATATAAATAGATCTCATTACTCTTCTTTGAAGCGAAGAAAACCTTATTCACAAGAGAATAATGTCAAAGAAAGGTTATATGATTTCATTTTCATGCTAACAACAAATGAATGAACTTCATTGCATTCCTCCGATCTCGTAACATATAGTTTCATGATGTAATCATAACAAAGCGGGAGAAATCTAAAGTATCGACGAGGAGAAATTCTTTGAACTATGTATACTTTGAGATTATTCTATTTCCGCTTCTTTTTTGACTATTAATACTATCTTTCATATAATTTTCCCGAATTTGCATGGAATGTTATTCGAAGCTAATGAGAATTTCTCGAAGATGAAAACTTATTAGAAACATATGAGAGCGAAAGTTGCGGCAGTTATACTGTTACCATCCAATATTGATTTCATGTGATGGTGTTATCTAACTGATTGATAGATGAAGAGCTAGGATAAGTATCAACATACAGATTAGCGATGGATGTTTTTCATGCATCGATTCAAAGGTATACAAGAATGATATCATCAAGATTTGAGTTGTGAGTTTAGATTTAAAGACATCAATCTTTCAGATTAATTAAGGAATTGAGCTGAACGAAAATGACTGAAACTTTTCAATCAAAACATGATGATTGTACTTGATGGTATTTTTCAATAATCAACAACACGTGCGCAAACATTGCTTGACATCGTTAATAATTCTTTCTGCATTTGATCTTCGCAAAGTATTCAATAGTGATCTTAAGATCAAAAGTAAACTAACAAAATTACGATGAAATAGTTAAGTTTAGAACAACACAACTAATCACATGTGCTCACAAAGTTCAGCTGAGATAATTTATGGATGAATACTTAATGCATTAGTCTGATTAATGGTGTGCACAATTCAACATAAGAAACAGCTCCAACCGTGGATAGCCATCTGTTAATGCCACCGTGTGAGAATGACGGTATATATATATACCGTATTTACTAACCACTCTCATTTCCGGTGCGTCCTTCTTTTGTCCGTTTGACCTCTTGAAAGCAAGAACGACATACAAAGACACACATCAGAAAAGAGAAAAAAGACACGTCGCCAGAGAGAGAATATTTGCTAAGCTTTTTTTGTATCGATCATTTGCTGCTGCTTCTCTTCTTCTTCTTTTTCTCATATATTATTTGTCCTTTTCTATTTGTCTAACATTATCAGAGAAGTAGAGTAAACGAATGAATTCGTCGTCATACGATCCTCATACACCACCGGATATCACACACATGTCTGAAACCATATTAGATAGTGCTTCAAATCAAGCATTAGTCACAACAAACGATATTGATATACTCAATGATGTTTCGAATTTCTCTTCAGGTAAGGTTTTATTCAGAGTTAGTTTTCCTGAATATTAATATAATTGTAGAGCCAAATGAGAATATTCCATTTGAATCGTCTCCAACGGTTTCATCCAAAAAGCAGAAGTCATTACTTTCTGTTTATGATAATTCGAATGACGGTGAACAGCACAAGCAACAGCAACAGCAATTCACTGGTAATTTATTGCCAGTTGTTGGAATTCTTGGTCGTAATCATCGTTCTCAAGCATTTACTCGACGTCTTTTGCTCTCTGGTTTCCCTAAACCAGTTCTTTGTGATACTAATTCCAATACTAATGATTCAAATTACGTTTCATATCAAACATTCTATGAGCGATGTCCAACGGTAGTCTTAATTACAGATAATCTACCGACTAATTTCGATTATATATTCAATCCAACAAAACCTCAATTGATTGTTGATACACGGGAAGTGATTTCCAATTATCGGCCTCATCAACCATCACAATATCTTATGCCTATTCCCGATGCTTATCGAGCATTTGGAAATATCTCGAACTGGGAAATTGAATATGGTACCGAGCGTCTTCCTGTTGCAATCGAACAGTCATCACCGATCGAATTAGTACAATTTATATTGAAATTGAATTGTTTTTCTCGTGGAATATCTTTTATCGATCCGTTTTCTTACAATAACATACAAAGAAAATCATTTCGAAATTGTTTATTTCCATTAGTTACAACGATCATCATTTTCACATTAAGTTTTCTTTTCGCCATGATCGAATACAATCATCAAAGGAATTACTACCGAGAACAGTTTATCTATCGTTATGCAAGTTCAATAACAGCAACAACAAGTATAACATTACTTTCAGTTCTATTTCTACTAAGTCCGATAGTCGAATCAATCAACTTGATCAATTCATTGATCTTGAAAAAACGTAAGATGACCTTGAAATTTGATTGATATTCGAATTTGTTTATGTAGAAGATATTTTACCATCACGTTGGATGTTTCTTCATCGGTGGAACCAGTCCAAACGATATTTAGCCTGGTATTCCCTGGGATTTGGCATTTTACACCTAATATTTCTATTTATCGCAAAGAATGATTTCAATCGCAAGATTTTCTTTTTCTTCCCTGTAATTTTCGGTCTATTTGCTCTCATAGTTCTATGTATTTTATCATTTGTTTATTTTCCATGGATAAGTGAACGACTACAATGGCGTGAATATTACATTTTAACATCACATTTCGGTCCATTCTGTCTTGTAATTGCTTTTATACATGTTTACATCCAATGGAAATACGGATATGAATATTTACATCAACAAGACTTCTTCCGTTTGAGATTTATTTCAATGATTTTACCTTTTTTCGTGTTGACACTACGATTTACTCTACATGGCATTATTCATCCTCTACTCAAATGGTTTCACAGTCGAGAAAGAAGGAACAAAGCAACCGCGACAGATACCTCGTTTTCACCATAAGCTATATTTTGTGTCTCTTTCTTAGTTTACATTTGTCTTTGTTTGTGTGTACGTGTGATATGTTGTAGAAATAATTACTTAAAAGAAAATAGAAGAAGAACAAAAGATAATAGTTTCGGATGTATAATAGAACTTATCGACAGATGGCTAATCATCTATGGTAAGAGACAGATGTTAGGTGTCAAGAAATGAAAGACAACATTCTCAATGACAAGACAAACTTATTGACGAGATGATGTCCTTAACGTCAAGAGACGATTATGATTTCTGTTTTATGCTGATTAGCAGAAATCAAACTCGATGTGGTTCTGTAGGATTTTGAACGAGCAACAAAGATTTTCATCAAACAATTGAAATACATCTTTTGAATTCTGATGACGAGTACAATGATATGATCATTATGAAGATAAGATTGGTCAAGAGGAAAAAGAAGCCACATAATAACAAAGAAAACAAAGATTCGATTTATTTAGCTGCAGCATAAACAAAAGACTTTCTGTATATTCATTTACTCAATTGACTAAATAAACAAATCGTGTCATTGAATCCTCGAAATCATTTGCAAAACACTCGATCAAAATCAACCTTCAACCGTCAGAAGACAACTACAAATACAATGATATGTTTTCTCAAAGCGATTGATACTCAGAGTAGATTACAATAAGTGCAAAATGTTTGTCTGAAACTTGCTGACAGATATTTTTATATTGTAGATTATCACGTTAATATTAAGAAAAAACCATAACGTATGCCATTCGGATACTTAATTTTGAGATTATGTTGATTGCTATATGTCAGTTGCGGACAGACTTCTTTTTTATCATATTCTTGTCTAAGGAAATATGAAGATCTTATTAATACACAGTTTTTGTCAGTTTCCAGATATTCATTGACAAATTATCTGTTAATAATTTGATCGACAGAATGATGGAAAATCGAATTTTCTTTTCTGTATACAATGAAAAAACGAAGAATAGCTATTGGTTATGATTTCGACAGTTCCTATAGCGACTCTTTAATGTAAACGAATGACAAAATGCATAAGTGTGCTAGATTCACTTGATTGCCAACATTGTATTTCTTTGTCGTTTTGTAAACGAGGAAAAAAAACGTCTCTAAGAATTTATTTTCTTAGATTTATTGAAGAAAATCTTGTTGGGACGTTTTACTTCTCGACGCGAAGATTTATTCATATTTCTAAGAATAGGATCGATATAAAGAAGAAAAAAGAAAATCGAGGGATAAGAGGATTCGTCGTTTGTTCGTTCATCATCCATCTATCTTACCCTTTCTCCTTCTCATCGCATTCAACCAGTCATCTTTTATTCTTTTTGCTTTCGTTCGTAAACAGTTGACAAATAAAATTACACTAAAAGACTAATAGCGTGCATACACATATAGGATATATCTTTATGTATATATATATGTATACATATCGATGTATTTACCTCGTCGGACTAGAATAGTCGATTTCGAGTGTTCGTCCGTTATGATTTCTTTGTTATTTTCGACGCGTAGATATATTCACCACATACGAAACGATATTTACCATTGTCATCTCGATTTGCGTTTACACTTTCGATTTTATCTGTAAACTTCTTTTTAGAACGACTATACGAAATCAACAGTTGATCATGACCAACAGTGACGAAATTACTGTAACAACAAAATCAACAGCAATTATCAATACTAGTGCTGGATCAGCTCTTTCAAATACAAAGGCACTCCTCGATGATCCAAATTGGAAAGAAAAATTGAAATTACCACCCAAAGATAGCCGACCAAAAACATCCGATGTTACCAACACCAAGGGACACAGTTTCGAAGATTATTGTCTTAAACGAGAATTGCTTATGGGTAAGCAAATGACCAACGATCTGCTCTACAATTAATGCATATGCTTTGTTTTTGTCTAGGTATCTATGAAAAGGGCTGGGAAAAACCATCACCAGTTCAAGAACAATCGATTCCAATTGCTTTGACCGGCCGCGATGTTCTCGCTCGAGCAAAAAATGGTACAGGTAAAACAGGCGCCTACACTATCCCAATTATTGAACGAATCGATCCAACTAAAAATGTCATTCAAGCAATTATCCTGGTTCCAACTCGAGAACTAGCCTTACAAACCAGTGCCATCTGCATGGAATTGTCTAAACACATTCAATTACGTGTGATGGTCACCACAGGTGGTACATCATTACGTGAAGATATTACACGTTTACAAGAAGTTGTGCACATCATGATTGCCACACCTGGTCGCTTGTTAGATTTGGTGAACAAAAACTTAGCTAAAATCGATGCTTGCCGTGTGATTGTTTTGGATGAAGCTGATAAATTACTCTCACAAGATTACAATCATCTTTTGGATGAATTATTGTATGCTATGCCAAACGATCGACAAGTCATGCTTTTCTCAGCGACATTCCCATTGACAGTCGATGATTTCATCAAGAAACATATGAAACAAGCCTATGAAATTAACTTAATGGACGAATTAACGCTCAAAGGTATTACACAATACTATGCTTTCGTTCAAGAACGTCAAAAGATCCATTGTCTAAATACACTCTTTTCCAAAGTAACCTACTCGACGAAAAAAAACCGATCATTGATTGAACCCATTTTGTCTTCTGTTTAGTTACAAATTAACCAATCAATTATTTTCTGTAATTCAACACAACGTGTTGAACTTTTAGCCAAAAAAATAACTGAATTAGGTTACAATTGTTATTATATTCATTCAAAGATGCGACAAGAACATCGCAATCGTGTCTTTCACGATTTCCGTACTGGTCTTTGTCGTAATCTTGTTTGTTCAGATTTGTTTACCCGTGGTATTGACATTCAAGCTGTAAATGTTGTGATTAACTTCGATTTTCCTCGTTTCAGTGAAACATATCTGTAAGACATGACGAATGTTTCGCTTTCATTTCAACACTCTATCATTTTAGTCATCGTATTGGTCGCTCGGGCCGTTTCGGTCACTTAGGTCTTGCCATCAGTTTAATTACACACGAAGATCGATTTGCTGTACACAAAATCGAACAAGAATTAGGTACAGAAATTCAACCAATTCCTCGTCACATCGAAGAGGATTTGTATGTGGCTAAGACACCAGCTCTCGAACATACAATGGACGATCAACATCTTTCAGATAAATGAACAGTCAGATATTTTTCTCTTCTCTGTGTGTGTGTATGTTTTACTAGTCAAACAAAAGCAAACCCATCAGATATGATTTCGACATAATTTTATCCTTCGTTTCTTTTTTTCCTCTTGCATATCATTGTGATTACAAACGTTTTTATTTTATTGTATTGTTCGATGATGGATTATAAAGAAAATAACAACAACGCTAAGACAAACCGTTTAGATTCTCTAAATGTTTTTCTTCTTCTTCTTTCTTCTCTTTTTCTAAAAACACACTCAACAACATCGAATTATTTTATTCTTTAGATTGTTAAGAATACAAAAGAAATTCGAAATTTTTTTCTTCGATTGACATTCGATATTTATCTATCTATTTCAAACTTATCGCATTTGTTTTTCATTGGCTATATTGAGAAAATCATATTCGTTTGGAATTGTACATATATTCCGTTTTTTGAATTCTTCTCCATTCTCCTTCACTTCAACGATGCTTGGTGTCCCATCCGGAGGCAAAGCCTCATCTACTCTGCCATTCTCTGCCAGCAATTTCCCCGGCAATCCATCAACGATGACCGATGGCAATGACAACAATAAAATGAATAATGGAAACGCATCAGCAATCAACAAAGATGATCCCGATTGGAAGTCAAAATTGAACCTTCCAGAAGTAGATCGGCGAGCAAGAACATCCGATGTTACAAATACAAGTGGCCATGACTTTGAAGATTATTGTCTTAAACGAGAATTACTTATGGGTAAAACACATCGACACACAAATATCTTTAACTTTCTTTTCCTTGTAGGTATCTATGAGAAGGGCTGGGAAAAGCCCTCACCTATTCAAGAGCATTCAATTCCGATTGCTCTAACTGGTCGTGATGTTCTCGCTCGAGCAAAAAACGGTACAGGTAAAACAGGCGCCTACACTATCCCAATTATTGAACGAATCGATCCAACTAAAAATGCCATTCAAGCAATTATCCTGGTTCCCACTCGAGAACTAGCCTTACAAACCAGTGCCATCTGCATGGAATTGTCTAAACATATTCATCTTCGTGTGATGGTCACCACAGGTGGTACATCATTACGTGAAGATATTACACGTTTACAAGAAGTTGTGCACATCATGATTGCCACACCTGGTCGTTTATTAGATTTAGTTAAAAAAAACTTAGCAAAACTTGATTCATGTCGTGTGATTGTTTTGGACGAGGCTGATAAATTACTCTCACAAGATTTTAATCATTTATTAGATGACGTTATTTTTTATTTACCTCAAGATCGGCAAATCATGTTATATTCTGCAACATTTCCATTGACAGTCGATGATTTCATTAAGAAACACATGAGAAATCCGTATGAAATCAATTTAATGGAAGAACTCACACTGAAAGGTATTACCCAATACTATGCATTTGTGCAAGAGCGTCAAAAGGTCCACTGTTTAAATACATTGTTTTCTAAAGTAACAAAGAGACTTTTACTTTGTGATATTTCGATAAGGTTCATCTTGAATTTAGTTACAAATCAATCAATCAATTATTTTCTGTAATTCAACACAACGTGTTGAGCTTTTAGCAAAGAAAATCACTGATCTTGGGTATTCATGCTACTATATTCATTCGAAAATGCGTCAAGATCATCGCAATCGTGTCTTTCATGATTTCCGTACTGGTCTCTGTCGTAATCTTGTTTGTTCCGACTTATTCACCCGTGGCATTGATATTCAAGCTGTAAATGTTGTGATTAATTTTGATTTTCCAAAATTAAGCGAAACCTATTTGTAAGTCTCGATGAATGGAAGTTCTTCTTAAAAACATCTCTGCTCATCTTTTTCTCCAATAGACATCGCATTGGTCGCTCAGGTCGCTTTGGTCATTATGGTATTGCAATAAGTCTTATAACTTATGAGGATCGCTTTTCATTACATAAAATCGAACAAGAACTGGGTACTGAAATTCAGCCGATTCCGAAACAAATTGATCCATCACTTTATGTTGCTGAATATCAAATGGGTGGAGACAATCCTGGTGATAAACAACAAGAGGGCCAAGCGAGTGCTTCTGCTCAGAAAAACTCATAAATTATCAAAAAACAAAAAAAGACAAATAGAAATCACAACAAAGAACATAGTCGATGTTGTACAGTTTTTTTCTCTTCTAAATTTGTTTTGTTTTTCTTCTTTTCTTCTTCTTCTTCTTCTTCCGGTTCATAAATTGCATCTGCCATTACCAGCAAAATAAAACTCTCCTCTTTTTTCCTTCGCCCATTCAGTCTTCTTCTGATTTTTCCTCAACTTCAAATCTTTTATTTCGTCGTTCTGATTTTTTTTTCTTCGTCTCTTCTCCGTTGTCTTGTTACTTGTTCTATCTGAACGTTGTTCTTTTTCGTACCAACTCATCTCACAGCTGTAATTCGACACTGGCGTAGATTTGTGAGATTATCACTGGTTCAAAACAATACTACTGTAATTGTTCTCTTTCATTTTCTTTTGTTCTCCTTTTCTCTTTTCCTTCATTTTCATTATCAGCAGTACTTGTCATTGCGATCTCATTTCTCTTGCCGAACCCAAAACCACTTCTTCTTCTGTGTTCTAGTCGAACACATTCGGCAATTGTTTACTTTCTTTCGTGTTTTGTATTGTCCGCTCATGTAGTCTCTATTCGTATGTGTCAAGTCTTGTCTAGTTTCTTGTCTCATGTATGTTTTCTTCTCTGCACGCAAGTGAATATAAATATATATGTATGTGTGTGTGAGTGTGTGTGTGTAAATCTATCGGATGAGAGAAAAAACTCGGTTTTTTTGAATTCCCGTTGTTTCCGATGAAACTGAAAAAAGAATTTGCTTTTTTTCGTCACTGCGTGCATATGTGTTTTAAAATTTGATTCCTTCTCAGACACGCACACATAGATATGTATCAGATGTATTCTCTCTCTCTCTTTCTCTCGCTGTTTTTGATATTCGAATATGAATGTTTGTGAATCTTGTTTGGCTTTTTGATGTGCAAGTTGAGAGAAGAGTGTTTTACAGCCAAGTGAGAAAATGTGTTTTTTTTTTAAAACTTTGTATCAACACCATCAACAAAAAAAGCAAATTGAAACAAAACAAAATGAAACATCAATAAAAATATATGAACATCTACACTAAAAGATGATAACACCATGAATTTCTAGTCTTCCTTCATTTGATGATCGTTTATTCTTTACCTTTTAGAACATGACGGCCAAACCATTGTTTACTATTAGTATGTTATTCAATAAGGAAAACGATTTCTATCGAAGATTCTTTTAGACGAACCGGTCTTTGCCTTGCACCAAGGAAAAACATACAAGGCAAAAGTTAGTATGAATAAGAAAGTTAATCAAAGAATTTCCATTCATTTCCTTACAGATCCTCGAGTCTAAACTCGACGAAGAAATAAACGAATGGCAATACTACATTCATTATGACGGTTGGAACAAAAAGTATCTACTTTTCTTCTAAATGTTCGTTTGAGAAATGCAAATTTATTGTTGACTAGATGGGACACCTGGGCGCAAGCAGATGTGTTGCAAAAACGAACGGAGAAGACTGAAGAATTGTTCAATAAAATGAACGTGGCAACGTAAGATAATGTTCAAGCGATTTCTAATGTTTTTCTTTTGTAAATTTATTCAGGAAGAAAAGTGATTCACGTAAATCTAGTGGAAGTAAATCAAACAATAAGCGTTCGACGATCACTCAAAGTGATATCGCATCTCAAATGCAATTGAGCGCAGCTGATGACAGTCATGATTCGAATTCAACAAGTACAACATCAAGTAACTGCAATTGATATTTGAATATGATCGACGAGAATCTTTCGTTCGTTGTATAGAAGAAAATAATAAACGAGCAAGAAAACGACAACGTACCGATTCAATTGAAAAATTGAAAACCTTTGAAAATAAAGTTGTGATTGAAATTAAACTACCCGATGAAATTAAAAATTATCTTTCACATGATTGGAATTTGATCAATAATGAACATAAAGTAAAAAGAAGGACGACACTTTCATCAGTTCAACATGATATATTCTTTCGATATTCTAGCTTTTGACAATTCCTTGTCAACCATCAGTCGAAGAGATTACAAATCTCTATCGACAATCAAAAGCAAACAAACAAAAAGCAGCTGAAGCGTACGAGATCTTCTCGACAAATGAAAACAACCAACGAATGACTTCATTTTTTCATTTCAGTGAACATACAATCCATTTCTCTGAAAGTATTATCACTTACTTTGATACAGCATTATCAACAATGTTATTATATGCAGTCGAGAGGCCTCAATACAAACAAGTAAACGATATCTATGCTTAATCACTGAATCTAAACCGAGTTCTTCATTTTTAGTTACAAGAAAGTCATGGAATTGGTGACAAAGCACAACCATCGACAATATATGGCATCATTCATCTTTTGCGTTTGATGAGTATGTGAATAAACTTGCAGTTGAGAATCGAAGAGAGATGAAAACTTTCCTGTAGGTCAATTAGGATCGATCTTAGCATATTCGCCACTTGAACAAACCGAAGTCGATTTCTTACTTGGTCATATTGATGATTTTAATCGGTAAGATCTTTTTCAGAATGAATTTCTAAAACGAAGATGTATTTGTAGGTTTCTGGAGAAAAACATTAAGAGTTGGACCAATGATGATGACTATCAAAGCAATTCAGTTAGTCAAACTGAATAAAATAAATGACGTTAATGACTTGTAATCCGTTTTCTATTCGTTAACATTTGTGTCTCGTTTGTCTGCATATCGTGTACAGTTTTGTTGCTCCGATAAATCGGAAGAAGAAAAAGATTAGAGATGTATTTGGAGTGTGTATTTGTGAATGTGTCTATATCAATGTATGTGTGTGTATATGTACAAAAAAAAAAAGATTTGATTTGTGTAATAGAACACAATATATCGCGTAGAAAATGCTGATTTTTATCTTGATTCAAAATAATTGACTATGAAACTATGTGGTCGATCACTTTGTTGCAGTATAATCAAAGAGAAACAGAGCTTAGCGAAGTTTCAATCGAATGTTGGTTTACTAGAGAAGACTTTCGATCAACAAACATGTGACTAAGATTGTATGATTTGCGGAATGCCATTTTAATCGGAAAATTATAATGGCGAAAATCATTTCGTAAACATCAATTGTTCGTTGTAATAGTTGTTGACATTAGCGTGGATTTATAGCTATGATAATTATGATCGTCGACGCCGAGTAAATATTCTGTATAGTAAGAATGGTCTTATAATCGTTTAACATCATGTCCTACACATATATGTCGCTCAGAGTGACATTCATATCGAGTTATAGTTGTAGTATAATTTGCATCGTATGGCGCCTATTCAAGTTTGATAGAGAATTAGTAAACAATAGATGGTAGAATTTCGAAGACGAGCTGTCGGCTTTTATCATACGTGAACGCTACTCATCGATGTTATAAGCATTGACAAAATCGGTTTATCAGTCTTCAGCTATGGACAATCTACGCAACAGCTACAACGTCAGAATCAGTGCTGGTAATACAATCATTTTAATTGACTAACCAGAATGGAATATGTCAAAGGACCCATCTCGTCAATTTACTTTCCATTCGAGCATATCGCAGCTTCGGACTCGAGACGAAACGATAGCCAATTGAATTCTCTTATTAGCACATCCTTTTCCGTATATGAAACATTGGCAAATATCAGCTAGAATAAATAACAATGAAAATCTTCTTTGATTCGTACTTTACTTTATCATCCAACAAACATTCAACAGAGAGAGAATTCCGACGATTGCTGCGTCCATTCTTGAACTTATTAATAATACTATTGTCTATTGTTCGTAACGATGTGATGAAAAGCATGCATATAGATATTGCAGTCGTTTATTCATAAACTATGATAATTGCTGACAAAAACAGTCTATTGCTCTATCATTCAGCAAAAAACACTAATGAAGCGTTCACAAAAGAAATGAGTCCTCTCATTACGACATTTCATTGCATCTTAGTAGGAAAACGTCTTTTCGTAGAGAAATATTTGTTTATTTTCTTAGCGCATCTGCATGTCAGGCATATCAATGTTTTATTGATCCGACAAATCACAATGAATATGTAGTTGGGTACACAGCTTAAATCTGTATCACTAAATGTAAATGTACGTGCGTGTATGTGTGCACAAAAGATTTAAGTTGTATAATGAAACACAGTACATGACATAGGAATTGTTTTCTTCTCTGTTTCTGTTTCGTTCTTCTTCTTTTACTTGAACCAAGTTCAAATTGAGGTCATCAATGTAGTATACATGGAACTTTCCCTGTTCCTTTTTTTTCTCTCGTTTTTTTTTTCTCCTTCGTTCGTTACGTTCATATTTCTATAATGGATGAACGAACAAAAAGAAAGAGGAAAAAAGGCGAGAAAGAGAAGAGACCTATGTAGACGCATTATTACTATTACTTTCGAGAAGAAAAATAGCTAAGTCTAATCGCTAGATAAAGTCTTGCTAGACTTATGCTCTATTTCTTCTGCTTCCTTCTTAGTTGTCAACAAGTCAGTTTCTTTTTTTCATTTTCTCGCGTACAAATCAATAGCGTCGACGAAGAAATCGATGTAGCCAGAAGTGACATTATTCTCTCCTGTGCAAATATTGACTGACGTAAGTTTTGTCTGTTTACTGAACAATACAATAACAAGTCAGATGCATAGACCAAAATATCCAGCAGACTTGCTGCCTAAAGTGATCTATTATCTGATGATTGCTTGATTTGTTATTGCACTGACAATATATGCTCTGACTGACATGCACATTTACTATTTAATTCCCTATGGTAATAAAACAGCAGAGACCTACTCTTTGTTTTGTTTTCTTAATCCTCTGCAATTGATATTATTCTTGTCAGTGAAGACATGCTTTCGTTATTTATCGAACCGAGCACAAACATTTGTTTTTGCTCGAATTGAAAAAAAAAAGACTCGGTAGTAAAATAGGTAAGACAATCGATAGACGAGCACGTTATATAATGCAACTATTTTATTTCTGTTTTGCCATTTGTCGTTTTATATTGCTAGAAGTTAGAATTGAATGTCATTTGCATTTATCTTATAACTTTCTCGATACATCTATTCATATATAAACTTATCGAAAATAGCTATTCAGTCGGTCGTCTTAATGTGATATATATAAGATGATTGTAGTCGTCGATTCTATCACCTCGTCGTCTATAACTATTTAAATTCTTTCTTCTTTTTGTTTTGCGTTCTTTTCTCGCTTCATTTCTTGCCTGCCCTACTCTCAAAGAAAAATTTAAAAGTCACCCATTTTCACTCTTTATGATACTTTAGACGTTTGAATTTGCTTAAAACAGAAGAAAGAATGAATCATTGTGTTCGATTATTATTATTATTCACTCCATCGTTAGCTGCTCTCGGCTTACTTGGAATAGCATTCGCTACCAACTGGTGGACTATTGCATTAGAAAAAGTAAGCAATTCGCTTAGCTCACGATTGACTTCTGCATGGTAAACATGTCTTCATCTTTCAGAATATTCCCAAAGATAGTTCGTTTAATTCTCCAAGTGACGACCGCACTCAATCGATCTTAATTCGTGTACCCGTCTCACGTGGCCTATTTTCGGAGTGCAGTGCATATCGTAATGTCAAAGTGCTCGTTTCGGATACGTTTGACTTTCGTCCAAACTTCACTCTGATCGAAATTGACAAATTAGAACAAGAAAACTGCACAACTGAACAATTTCAATGTGTAACAGGCGTGGCTATCGCCCGTCCAGTAACACGCTGTATCGATAATCAACGTCGATGTAATCGTATCGTTGATTGCGAAGATAAAAGTGATGAAACCAATTGTTCTGGTACGAATGCTGTGCATGATCACGAATTCTTTCAATGTCCAACGGGTTATATGAAATGTCAAGATAAGAAATCGTGCTATCGACCTAATGAACAAACATGTGGTACGAGACATAATTGAATCAGAAGAATATTGAATGATTTCTATGCACGAGTTTGCTTTTTCTAGATGGCGTTTCGAATTGTATTGATGATTCAGATGAAATGAATTGTAATGCAGAGAAATGTCAACAAAACAAACATGTCTTCTGTCCTCGAGATGGTAAATGTGCCCGACGAGATAATTCGAAACGGTATAATTCAATAAGAATTCATTATTAATATTCAAATGTTTCCTATTTTCAAAGATGTGATGGTATTGTCGATTGTGCCGATCATTCAGACGAAGACAACTGTCAACGCTGTAATGGAGATCTATCGATTATTTCATGTGATTCAAAATGTAAATTATACACCGCAAAATAGAATTTCCAGCTGATATGTTCTTTTTTGCAGGTTTTCGCAGTGACTATCGATGTGACGATATAGTTCATTGTTCAAATTTTCAGGACGAACTTGGTTGTGATGATTATACAACAAGCACATCAGCACGACATAAGAAATTTTTGCACAGTGATCTATCGTGTATGGAACAACGTTTTAACCCATTTCGTATACATCCACCAACTATTTCGAACGCATCATTAAAATCCTATTCGGAACCACAGCAACGCGTCGAATATTTAAATACAGTTTTCTATCTCCAATTAGTCGTTTTCTATGGTATCGTTGGCGGGTTGATCTTTCTTTTATTGGCAGTCGTATCATTATTCTTCTTTGGTTGTTGCCGCCGACATTGTATTGGTGTGCCGTTCTTCTTCTATGGCTTATGGATGTTTTTAGCATGGGTGTTGATCATGATTGGGTTGGGCACGTTTGCCGCCATGTGGTTTTGGCAAAAGCAAACTGTTTTAGATGCAGGAAAGAGTTTACCAAGCGAAATCATGATCCATGAAAGAAATCCGACCTTACGACATATCGAATTCTTCGGTTTAAGCTTTTGGTTAGCATGCGGCGCGGCACTGTCAACATTTATTGGATTGCTATTGTCATGTTGTGTTTGTTGTACACTTGGTTCATCACGTGCCGACGATAAAGAATATGAAATCATGCATATGCATGCGTACTAAGTAGACACAAATGAAATCTAGTTATTGATGTTGTTCTTTTATTTGTTATGTAGAATTTGTCATTGTCTATCGAAGCTCAATCTCACCGCGTTTCTCTTCTCTACTTCTTTTTTTTAAATTTCTAGTCAAATATGTTTGTGTATTGCTCTTTTATCCATTTAAAATCATTGTATTCTATGTATAGGTATATTATTCCAACTTTATTAATGATTAGTGATCAGAAAAACAAAAGAATTTTTACTGTCTTATAACAAAGAAAAATATATAGATAATAAAATTTGCTTCTTTAAAATAGAAAGAAAAACAAGTCTCCGTCTTTGAGCCCATGGGTAGATTCACCGAAAGTCAATGTCACCTCGTGCATTCTACGAGCATAAATTACTCATTTTTTTCTCAAAGATAAAAAAGAAATCTTCCAAATGACTATTTCGGAATCTTTTATGCGATGAAATTTAACTACGTAAATCGCAGTCTATGGTTAGCAACGAAACGAATGACAATGAACGATCTAATTACTGTTTATGTTAATACATCTTTTTTTCCTTCGACTAATAAATATGAACAGAAGAATGTATGAATGAATGTGTCTTTTTTTATTCTTCTTGCATTTTAATATTTATGACGAAATTTAAAGTAACGACGTAGAAACGAAGGGACGCTTGAGATAAGTGCAAGTAAAATATTCATCAAACAAAATGTTACCTAGAAATTAATTAAGGTAATAAGATGAGATTATTTTTAACCTGCCCATACGCTCTGTCACTTGATCAAAACCAGAATCGTGGCTCAGCCACATTCAAAACTGGAGTAGAAGAACATTGAAAGAAAAGAATTTGATTTCATCGAAGTTTTGATGAAAAATAAATAAATGTATTATAAGATAAATATATTCCGGATAGTTCATGTAAATTGTTTCTCTCGGAAACAGAAAACAAATCACAAAAATAAGAAAGTTTATACAAGAGAATTTCTTGTGCGATTCAATTTCAATGAAAGACACAAATGCCTGCATGAGAAGAATATTTCGTCTGTGCTGTATAAAGTTCGGTTTGTTTCATAGAATAGTACAGACTTTGGTCGACTGTTGTTGAGCATTGTTATTTGTTGGTCGATGTTGTTGTTGTTGTTGTGCTCGGTTTAGATTTCGTTTGGTTTTGGTTGTTGTTCCTCCATAGGAAACACTGATTGGTTTACCAAATGAGCTTCTTCGTCCGCCACCGGGTTCTGCACTGACCGACATAGAACGACCCCATGATGCTGATAGATCTTCGTTGACTGTTTTATCATAGAAATCATCACGTTCGATTGGATTTGATTGTTTTTGCAAACGGTGGAGAATAATTCGATATGTGCCGTTAATACTATCACGGTTGGAAAGAAATTTATTATTGGAATTCTTAGTCGTTTTTTGTAACAGTTCGCTTGTTATACCTAAATCTTCTAATTTCGAATGAGCTTCATATTCAAATGAGGATGTTTTAGGTAAATTATTCGTAGTACCGTTGGTAGTTTCAGTGTTAGTCAAATCTTTATTTACAGATGTCCAGTAGTTCGTTAGGTTCAATGGTAATGGTTCGAGTTCGTTCGGAAAATTTTGATTTGTAAGCCATGCACATGAGCGAATCTGTTCGATCGACCAGCGTTGAACAGCTTCAGGATGAAGAAGGCCGCCTACATAGAACAAATCAAGAGAACATGTCAAATATGCACAGATGTTTTTCATGTTAGTCTAATTCTTTGTTGATTAAAAGTTTTTCTAGGCAACAATAAAAGAATCGAGGTTAGATCTTTTCCTATCTTGGTTAATTATTTTTAGTAACAATTACAGAATCAGTCTCATTCGTTATGACAAGACTATGGTTAGAATGTCATATCTATGTTTTATATACCTGTTTAAGAGCATTCTTTTAACTATAATATGAACACAAGCTAACATTTCGATGAAATCCATCTCAGACAGGAAAAGCTTTCTTTTATGTGAATTTAATACTTCTCGAGACTATTCTCATTATAAGTAGGACTTGTTTTTTTCCTGATATACTTACGAATTAGTTGTTGACATTCATTTGACACATGTGCTGGAATGGAATAATGTCCATCAATAATCGATTTCTTCAATTTTCCCACATTTTCAGCTCGGAAAGGCATTAAACCGGTCACCATAAAATACAAGAGAATACCCATAGCCCAAAAATCAACATAAATTCCAATATAATTCTCGTCACGGAATAACTCCGGTGCAGCGTAAGGTGGACTACCACAAAATGTAGTCAATGTCTGATTCTTTTCCGAATATGTACTAAAACCGAAATCACCTAATTTGATCAAGCGTTCTTTAGCAAAGAAGACATTTTCACTTTTGATATCACGATGAATAATACCTTTACTATGCTAAAATATTCAATCCCTGATCCTTTTCGTGATAATTCCAAAAGAAATGTTACCATATGATCAATAGCCGCTGTCAATTGAGCGAAAAGAGACTTTGCTTCATCTTCAGCGAATTTTCCTGCTTTTGATATTCGAGTATAGAGTTCACCACCAGGTGCATATTCAGTAACGATGTAAATCTCTGTCGGTGTTTCAATGACTTCATATAACCGGATTATATTTGGATGATGTAAACGTTCCATTGATGTTATTTCACGTAAGAGTAACCGTTGAGTGCGTTCATCGAGTTTAGTTTTATCAAGAATTTTTATTGCAACTTTTTCTAGTAAACAAAAAAAGAACACGTCTTTTTTAAGGGCATATATCATAATGGATTTAAAGCTTGTCTATGTAACACCTTGATGAGAGTCATTCATAGAAATTATCCTTAATCAATTATGAGTAGATAAGCATTGGAACGAAGAATATCTCTTACTTGATGAATAGACTGATTTACAAGAGTATCTACTTGTCTGATAGAGTCAACATCCTGCTTGTCAACACGAAGCTAACTGAATTGATAAGGTCAAAGTTTCTCTCTCTCTTTCGGCTAATGATCTAGACGTCAAGGAAAAGAAAAAAAAAGAAAGAAAATTACCTTTAGCAAGTAAATGTACACCTAGTTTAACACGAGAAAAATTTCCTAAACCAATATCACCACGAATACGATAAAATCCAATTCGTCGACCGGCCTTCTCCTCCGCTTTGAATCGCATATCATGTTGAGAATCGTAGAGAAGTTTTTCATACGCTGTCAAACGTTTCTTTTCGTCTTTGGCAAACGCAACTGTTACAGCTGCTGCTGATGGTACGCTGTTTGACGACGAGAATTCATCATTCATAATTATATCATTTCGAGCAGCTCTATGACTTTGGACGGGAACAGACACTGAATTCACATGATGACGGGTTTGACTTAGTGATGTTCGTCGCGATGAATTATTGGTTTCGGCAATTGAATTTGTTCTCGTAGGTGTACTAGCTCTATTCTCCGCTGTGTTCATTTGTTAGAAAATGACTTTATAGGTTCGCGATAATTTACATCTAAAAAAAGAGGAAAATAAACTAATAAATTTGTCACGACAAAATTATTAAACTGTTGACAGACATGATAAAAATAAGAGCAAGGAAACAGTAGAGAGAAAGAGAAAGAGACAAAAAACCTCAGTTTTCTAGCCAATGCATGCTGGTATTTCGAAGAAAATGTTAACAAATGAGTGTGCATTATCTAACATCTATCTGTTGTGGAAAAAGAAAAAAATTCTAGTCAAGAAAGTGAAGATAATAAGAAACTAATTTGATCTCAAATAAGAGCGATGAGAGATTTTCTCAAGCTGCCAATCTTCAGATAGCTGGACGAGGAAAAGAAAGCGTTAGTTCGAAGAAAGTAGAAGAGAACTTTAATGAAAAAAACATTGTGTGATTATACCAAAAGAGCTTTTCAAGCAGACATACTTCTTTCGTTCTCTCTTTTCAGATAATATCTTGTTTTGATCCTCTGGTTGAGACATCTGCTTCGCATTGAGAAAGCCAGATTAACAATTCTTCATTCTTACAACTATTTCATAAAAACCCAACGAGGAGAACGAGAAGAAGAAGAAGAAGAACAAGGAGGAGGAAAAAAGGCCAACAGAGTACCTGAAGAGTAATAAAAAGAAAATAAAAACGTCAAGAAAGGAAGATTATTCGAGTTTTATTCATTCGATCAAACAGGTAATTGAAAATGTTTTGAAAAGAAAGCACTATCGACAGAACAGACGAACAAATACTCTTAAACATGCTTGATTGAATATAATGATGTAAACATGTGTAGACATAGTAAGCGATATATATGTAGACGTACGAGCACTTGAAAACGAGAAGCGCAAGTTAACAGACAACAGTCGTCGATTCCATTTTCATTCGAAGGCGAAGCACAAGGGAAAACGACCAATTCTGCTTTATGTTTTCTCTTCTCGTGTTACGTGACTCAGTTTTTCTTCTTTGAGACGTATTTATAACAAACAACGTATTATGCTATCTATGCAGGCAAACTGCCATCCACATTGACGAGGAAAAAGTAGCAGTCGAGGAAATTCCTCATACATTTTTCTCTTCCTCTTAAACGGCCCATGTCACCATAGGTGAAACCTTTCTTGACTATTACTTAGCAACTTGATTTTCACCAAAGTGCATAGATGCGTTGACTTGCTCAATGCACTTTGTTGTTAATCGATATAAAATCTGTATAAATGAGAAATTTTAATTTTGGTTTTATGTAAAATTTGAAATGGCATAAAAAAGATTTTTTTCGAGAAATGTTGAATTGAGAGAATCAACTACGAATGATGAATCACGGAACGATTGAATTATTGTTTATTATTTATTTTCTAGTTTCTATTCTGAATAAACACAGTTTTAGTTCTAGAGAATTTCATATTCGAGAGCTGAATTGGAAGAAAAAATCAATTTCAATGTTTTTCTAGATCAGTATATTAAACAATGAAACGTAATCGATTTGTCTCATCATCACGACGAAAGGCCCGTAAACGTTACTTTACGGCTCCATCACACATTCGCCGTCGTTTCATGAGCGCACCACTAAATAAAGAATTACGTCGACGATACAATGTTCGTAGTTTACCAATTCGTAAAGATGATGAAGTGGCGGTACGTAATTCGAAAGACAAGCAAAAAATCTCTCGAAAACGTGCTCTTTTCTCGTTCAATTAGATTACACGTGGTCATTTCAAAGGTCAACCATCAGGTAAAGTAACTCAAGTCTATCGTAAGAAATTCGTCGTTCACGTCGAACGAATTACACGTGAAAAAGCCAATGGTAATACTGTTCATATTGGTATTCATCCATCAAAGGTAAAACATGACGGTTTTTCGTATGGTTTAAAATACGTGATTGACTTATTTAGGTTCAAATCACCAAATTGAAATTAGATCGTGATCGTAAACGCATTTTGGATCGCCGTTCGAAATCAAAATTGGCTGCCAAAGGCAAACATACCGAAGAAAGCATTCAACAAACATCCGCACCAATGGAAACATCATCTTAAACAAAGGAAATTGATCGAATGCTATTCTAGTTGTTTGTTTTTTTTTCTTTTGTTTTGTGTTTGTATGTGCGAATTCAAACCAACGGGACAAATAGCACAACAAAAAGAAAAAAAGAAGAAAAAGTTAATTATTAATAAAAACCATCAACAGAAATAAACGCACAACTTTCGTTTCCCTATTTTAATCATCTCCTGTGGGCTAAAGTACACTGATTTGATGCTTTTTGAGCTCCAACTTCGATCTCCGACGACATTAAATGATACAATCAGTTTCGTAAAAGTGAAAAGTCATTAACGAGAAGGTGTTCGTACATCGAATTTCTTACAGGGATATTTAATTGAGAATGATATCATGAAGAAGGTGGTACAATATTTGATTCTATCTTTATTATTCTCTCTGGCCAAGTTTGTATCGATATGCATGAATAGATCAATAATATCTTGCAAAAAGTTCGATATTCAGTCGCTTCGTTTCATCTGAGGACTTCTTCCTATGATTCTACTCGTGTCGCCCTCTATTGTTAGCTCATTTCTCTATTGGCTTTAAGTTCGAAAGATCTCGATAAACAAAAGAGAAGGAAAATAAGAAACAACAAATGAATTCTTGTTCTTCTCACTTTCTATTCCTATACCTGACGTAGAAACATAACAAATCTCACTTTTAGTTTTTTTTTAATTCATAGATCATCATGATGTTCTTCTTATTCGTGATCATTCCTTCCCTCACACTGAATTCCGTACTCGCCTCTCCAGTTCTTCTTTGGAGTAATGCGTAAGTTGAGTTAATTAACTTTCTTCCAAATCAACTAATGACTTGTTGCCGATTAGAAATCTTCCTCAATCGTCTGTTTCTCTTTCGACTGTTCCTTCGATTGATATCATTTCCAACTATATTTGTCAACTTTCCAATGAACAAATTCAAGTTCGTTTATTTGCAGTTAATGATGTAAGTCAAACAAATAGATAAGAACGAAAAATATGATATGGCGTTTTTTTCTCTCTTCTAGTTAACTAATGAAGATATTCAACGGGGTTTACAAAGTCAACATTCAGTTTTAGTCAATGCTAGAGTAATACAAACTATGCCACCATTAAGTCTAAACTGATGTGTTTGTTGGTTTAGAAAGCATCAAATGGATATCGATATTTTCCAAACGTTGCCGATGATGCCTATAAAACCTTTTCATTACTTCCTCAATCGAACAATATGAAATGTGCGCACATTCATTTTCAACAAGTTCAATCGACAACCTACGGAACATTACACGATGGTTTGTTGAAATACTCAGTGAAGTTCTTATCACTATGTTGACTATTTTCAGCGTTGAATGCAATTCAAGCGTCGGTCGACACTGTTGGAGCAGATTCTAAAGAAACTGTAGTTTTGGCCTTGACTGGAACTCCAGTCGTCGCTCGTCAACGTTCGGTACGAAGCATTGAAGAGAAAAGCAACAAATTGTATACTTTCATTCAATAGGCTCGTTTACGTCGCGATATCGCAGTTGATGAAGTAGATGTGCTTACCTCCGATGACGAAACTTGCATGTTTTATGCCAATAAATTATGCTGGGGAGATGCATATGCTTGTGATAATTCCGATGGAAATTTCACTCTCGATATAGACGCTAGTTCATGTACGAAGTCTGAAAACGGAACTTCAGCTGTGTAAGTCGATTTTTTTCTAGAAAGGATGACATGTATTGGGTGGAAACTTTTCTACATTTAGTCTCGAACTACATTGGAATAACGGAACAAGTGATACAGTCGTAATGACGTGTGTATTCCGTTTTCGAGTCAGTTCAAAACAAATCTTGTCGTTCTATGTTCTAGTTTGATTGCCAATATTACCGGTCGATATTGGTATTTGGAAAAAGCAATTATCAACGATACTGAATATCGTTATTTTGCCTACGGCATGCACAGTAAAATGGACACTCCGCCTGCATACTCCTATGTGTGTAAAACAGCTACTTTCATCAAATATGATCCAAATACGAAATATGGCACATACGATTTTACTGATAGATTCTATTTGGCGAACTTACAGGTAGATTAGAATCGAGTCAAAGTTTGCGTAATATGTTTTGCTTTTTCGATTTAAAGTTTCAACCATTTCATGGCAATGGTACATTCTTTGGTCCGCCAAATTATTGTACTTCGTTCTTCACCAGCGGTATTTGGATGGGTATTACCTCCAGTTTACTGTGTTTAGGAATTCTTTTATTCGGTGTCTATCGCATGATGAGTATTAAATCGAACGATCAATTCGATGATCCAAAAGGCAAACCGTTAATAATCAAAGCCCAAGAATAAACCAGTTTTTCCCTTCCCTTTTCGTCTTTTATTTATTGTGCAATAGATATTAATTAAATCATTTATTTTTCATTGTTGTCTTGTGATGATTATTGTGTAACGAGAAGAACAATCGGTGTTTTTATTTTCTGTATTTTTGTTCCTTTGCAATACTCGACAAAATAAGAATATTTATCTGTTTGTGACAAATTCCTTTTAGATTGAAAGAGAGAGGGAGAGAGACAAAATCAAATGCAGATTCGGCTGGTGATTGGGAATATTGATACGACGGATTCAATTGTCATTGAAGACAAGTCATTCTCAGCATGGATTATTGATTATTATTTCACACAGATCGATTCGACAGAAAAGAATGTTATCGGATTTGATGACATGGTGGATATTTCTGGAAAATTGGCGAAACCTTCGTATTCAATGGTGGAATTATGTCAGAAGAAACTGAAAAAAATTGAAAGCGATTGCGTATTAGAAGATTATCGAAAATATTTGAATCATTGTGAATTAAATGATATTATTGATATTTTTCTTCAATGTCAATTCGAATCGGCGGAAAAAGCCATTCTTTTATCAATCGATAGTTTCCGAAATGAAATCGATCAATTACTATTCGAATATTTAGTAAAGAATTCGTCGGTAACATGTGATATCTATGATGAAAAAAGCAAGACATTTCTCAATGAAACCAAAGAAAATCTAATCAAATTGATTAAGGAATCAAAAACTTTCCATCAACAAACGAATCCTCAAGTGAGTATTTTCTTCGGCAGTTTTTCTCGAAAAACATGAGTGATTCGTTTTTGCAGAATGTGTTAAAACATACAATCTGTTCGTATTTATCATTGGCAATGAACACTCGCAATGAGCATGCACTCATTCATTGTCTTCGTGCATCTCCAAAAATTGGATTAGATCAAAGTATGATCAAGAAGTTGATAAATTTACCATGTTCTGAGCACGTTACACTGTACGAGTCTCTTCATGCATTTCATTTGGAAAATTGTGATGCGTCAGCAGAACCAATTCGTCCACTGAAGGAATTTTTCGATTTAATTAAACAAGTGCACAATAAATGTGTGAACGCGGAAGCCGAGTAAGAGAATCCGCTCTATTTACCTAAATCAAACAAATATTCATGTGATTTTAGACGAACTTTAAGTCAAGTATTGAATTCGATTGGAAAATACTTAGACGTACAAGATAATCGGCTCTTAACAGATATTTTTGAAGAATTCTCTCAATGCTTTCAAACAATGCTCTCGCTTGTAAAGTCACCATTATCATCAAGTCAGGTAAGTTCTCGATGATCATCGGAAGTCATTCTTATTTCTCTTCTCTTACAGTCTGCATCGTCAACCGCTCGTTGCTTCCGTCGATCTATCATTTATCTTTGTGCGAAACAAGCACTTGTTCAAACGAAATCTACGATGAACGTTCCTGGAGAAATTTCATCCCCACGGCACATAGGAAAGCGCCTCATTCGAGAAAGTCGTGCTTTACCAACAATCTACGAAACAGACGAGAAAATAAATACCAAACGACAACCATTACAAATGCTCGATGTGAATTCATTCCCTCATACGGATGAACGAGAACTTCCATGTGAAAATTCAATCGTATGGAAATTCGTCAGTGATGGTGATAAAGAAAACTTGCCAATGTTAACGCGAAAACGACGAATGAATTCCACGAAAGCGGAACAATCGAATAAAAAACAGAAGAAAATCGATATTTAATTCTTTCCAAAACAATGTGATTCCTAGTGTGTGAAGTTTTCCAATCAATGAGATTATTTATCGACATAGAATTCTTTCCTTTCGATGTTTTTCTAATTTTTTTTGTTACTGTTAGACATGATATATTTGAAAATGTCAGATATAGATTTAGATCAATGCGAAATGATGTATGTTCAATTGAATATGCTCGATGTTATTGTTGCATACTTAGGCAATTTATTCAATTCGAAATGTTTTTTCTTATGAGAAAAAGATAGAAGATTTTTTCCATTTGTCCTTTCATATGTACGTCGATGTTATTTTTTGACATGTTCTAAACAATAAAAATACTAGTGTTAGTCGGCTGCAATTCATTTTCGGTCATGGTTTATATTCTAGTGGAATGTGTTTCGTGCTCACGAAATTTCTTCTGTTAACTTCGATCGAATCAATAACACACTTGCAATCTTTCCATGCTATGTTCATTTCACAAAGAAACATAACTCGTTATAGATAGAATCGGTTTTGATCCATTGTCGGATGAAGTTGGGCAACATGAACAAAGCGCAAACATTAAACAAATAAACAACCATCTACCTGCTAAGTTTGTATTACCGAGATCTTTTGTTTTCTCTATATTTATTTTTTAATTGCACATATATGGCTAAGGATTGATTTTTGTTGTAATGGTAGAGTTGCTACATTCGATAAGATTGAATGATGAATCACTCAACGCTATGAACGGCGTTGCTATTGAACTACTCAGAATATTGCTACTATATAGATAAGATAAATAGCAAAGTGCAGCACAGAATGTAAAATCGAAAAAACATGTAACAGGACAATAAACCATTCATCACTGGATATATAGAAACAAAACTTTTGGTGGAAACACGGACTACTTGAATGCCTTGAGCGAGCACGCATCGGAAAACAAGTCGACTGATACAACCGAAACGGTTGGTGTCGATTTTAATAACTGATAAATCATATTTACTATTAAGGAAGGAAATCAAATAATTTAGATTTTATACGAATAGTTTGGGTGATGTTAAACACCAGTATGTACTTTGCGTAGTGTATGAATTTATCTCCAGATAGAAAATATTAAACATAAAGTACTTACCCAAGAAATAAGGCGTTTGATGGAATTACTGCTAATGATTCCCGTGTTTGATTCTTTCAATTTTCTGGAATTTCGCAGCGCAGATGAACTATGTTTCTACATCGTTTACTTTTCCACAAAAATCTTCAGCGATCACGAGCGCCAACTGCCGACATGAGTCTTTTCCTTTCTTCTCTTACATAGCCATTCACATACCCAATACACTAAAGTTTCACTTCACTTCACTACCTTAACTTAACTGTGTTTGTGACTAAGTGCAAGCACACCCTTTTCACTCAGATAACATATCATGCGCTCCCGTCTTCTAGCAGCCCACTCTCTTACATATCCATTTTTATACATGTACTTATTCTGTGCCACATAATCTCTTCCTCTTCGTCCTCGATCACCACCGATCAAAATGGAAAAAAGAGGAGGGAAATCTTGTAAAAGCATTACAGAAAGTCGATTTTATGACGCAGATTTGATGATTATTCAAACAGACAACAACTTTGAAGTGATAAATGGTCGATAAGTAAGTGGTACATTTAATTCGCCATGAAGTTTCCTTCCAAACATTTGCACATGATTTGGTCATCAGCATTTAACAATGATTTTTCTCCACTGATCATGATCGCTGTACACTAGATCATAGTTCTAGATTTACTCCTTGTTTACTCTAGCAAATCCAACACACTCAACATCATGTCGAACAGACTCGTTTATGTTAATTTCAAGTTCAGAACTCTCTTCATTCTCAGACAACAAATACCATGCATCTCATCCACATCACCCTTCTCCACTCATCCAAGAAACATCGATCCCGGTCAACAGATGAAGTTACTCAATGACAAAAAGCAGTTCAAACAAACCATTGAGTTGTTCGAGAGAGAAACGAAGAAGAACAAGGAACAACTGTCCAGTTTCATCATCGATCAGGCGTTGAAAGCATGTGTACAAGTGCATGACTTTCGACGTGGAAAAGATATTCATCAGTTGGTTCAACATCGATTATCAGCTGATTCTTCGTTAGTGAAATCTCTCATTCACTTCTACAGTATGTTCATTGCGAATGAGATGACGTTATCTTCAATGGTGTTTCGTCGTAGTGCAATGTCATGATATGAACACAGCTGAATCTCTATTCCACATGTCGACAAACAAAACGGTGTATATTTGTAGTGTGATGATGAAGGGTTCGAAGTTTTGATCGATGTTGTAGTGAAGGATCTGCGAGATGTGTTTTTATTGTGTTTAGGATACATTGAAAATGGGAAACCAGAGAAAGCGATTGAAGTTTTCAAAGGAATAGATAAACCTGATGCAGTTCTGATCACATTGTTGTTCAAAGCTTGTGCTCAAGTACCATCAGAGGAATCGTTGAACTTCGTGAAAAACATCTGGAAGAAGTATCAAAACACATCTACTCTCAATTCATACGCTTTGACATCTTTAATCAATGCTTTAATGACACACAGAGATCTTAGCAGCGCAGAAAACATATTTAACGAACAATTAAACAAAGGACTGTCAATGTGTGGAGCAATGATGAAAGGTGTCTGTCTTTTCTCTTCGTTTTTCTGAATAGTTTTGTTGACAACTACTGCTGTTGTAGGATACATAGATAACGAGATGCCACAGAAAGCGATTAATCTTTTTCAACAGGTAGAAAATCCCAATGAAATTCTTATCGTACTTCTGTTCAATGCGTGTGCTCGACTACCCTCAAAACAATCGTTGAATTTAGTCAAGAATACCTGGGAACAGTCTCAAGTTAAATCTCTTCATAACGATAATGTATTAACTTCTGTGATCGATGCGTTGATGAAATGCGGAGATATCAAGAGTGCGGAAACTGCTTTTGATACATCATTAAACAAGTCGGTATATATGTATGGTGCAATGATGAAAGGTATGTTTTCCCATCAATCGCTTCACACGATTTTCCTAGATGCAATTGTGTTGGTAGGGTATATAAAAAATGAAATGCCAGAGAAAGCGATCGATCTTTTCAAACAAATCACACGTCTTGATGCAGTTCTCGTCACACTGTTGTTCAAGGCTTGTGCTCAAACACCATCAAAGGAATCGTTGAACTTCGTGAAAAACATCTGGAAGAAGTACCTAAACACGTCTCTTCTCAATCCCCATGCATTTAGCTCTCTAATCAGTGCTTTAATGAAACATAGTGATGTGAAGAGTGCAGAAAATGTGTTTCACCAACGATCGAACAAAACCCTATCAATGTACGGTGCGATGATGAAAGGTATTCATTTCGTTCATTTCTCCGGATAATCTGTAAATATTACTATTCGTGTAGGATACATAGATAATGAGGTGCCACAGAAAGCGATTGATCTTTTCCGACAGGTGGACAATCCTAATGAAATTCTCATTCTACTACTATTTAATGCATGTGCTCAACTAACCTCAGAACAATCGTTGAATTTAGTCAAGAACGTCTGGGAGCAATCTCAACGCAGATCTCTTCTTAGCGACAATTTATTAACTTCTGTAATCGATGCTCTCGTGAAATGCGGAGATGTTAGGAGTGCGGAAGTCGTTTTCGATGATTCACCAAACAAATCGATATCGATGTATGGAGCGATGATGAATGGTATGCTTCCCCATCAGTTTATCCGTATGATTTTTGAATGCTGTCGCCTCTGTAGGATACATCAAGAATGATATGTCGAAGAAAGCGATTGATCTTTTCCAACAAATCAAAGATCCGAATGAGGTTACCATAACACTTATGATTCAAGCTCTCATGAAATGCAATAATGTCAAAGACGCAGAAACATTTTTCCACAGATCAACAAACAAATTCGTGCGGATGTACGGAGCAATGATGCAGGGTATTATCTTCGATTAAATTCCTACATAGTGTCACTCGCTCATATTGTCGTTAAAGGGTACATAAACCATGAGATTCCAGAAAAAGCGGTTAATCTTTTCAACCAAGTTAACGAACCTGACGAGATTTTAGTCACACTCCTGTTCAAAGCTTGTGCTCAAATGCCATCAGAACAATCGTTGAACTTAGTCAAAAATGTCTGGGAACAATATAGCACTAAACTTGTCCGTAGCGAAAATACACTAACTTCCCTAATCAATACTCTCATGAAATGTGGCGACGTCAACCATTCAGAAGCCGTTTTCACTGAATCACGGCACAAATCGATATCGATGTACGGAGCAATGATGACAGGTATGCTTTTCTTTTATTGTTTTCATATGAGTCTATCGAGTTCTGACGTCTTGCAGGTTACATTGGGAATGAAATGTCGGAAAAAGCGATTGATCTCTTTAAGCAAATCAATGATCCAAATGAGGTTATCGTCACACTACTCTTCAATGCTTGTGCTCAACTACCCTCACAACAATCGTTGGGCTTGCTCAAAACCGTGTGGAAGAAGTATCAAAACACGTCTCTTCTCGATGATCATGCGCTAACTGCTTTAATCGATGCTTTCATGAGGTTTGGAGATGTTAATGGAGCAGAGACGATCTTCGACAAGTTACCACACAAAGTGTTACCTATGTATGGAGCTATGATGAAAGGTTGTTCATTGTTTTCATCGTGTTCAAGAAACTCATTCGAAACATTTCATTAGGATACCTTCTCAATAAAACACCAAACAAGACTCTTGATCTCTACCATCAAACCAAAAGTAAGCGTTTCATACAAAATATTTTCATTTTGTTCAGTTTCTTCATTCAGACATGAAGGAAACACAGTCAAATTTCGTCATTTATCTACTTGCGATCAATGCATCGGCACAGATTGCCATGGCATCCCAATGTCAGGCTATTGTGGATGACATTCCACTACAGATCATTTCTAATAGCAAAATATCTAACGCTCTCATAGATATGTGGGTAAGTGTTACACGGACAATGAAATATGAATAGTTAAACGTCTTTATTCATGAACCGTTCCTAGGGTAAAGCTGGTTGTGTGCAAAAAGCTGAAGAGGTTTTCGCCAATCTTTCATCGATTGATCAAGTCGGATATGCATCAATGAGTTAGATCTGCTATTGATTTCACCAGCATCACCCTCACGTTCCTCTCGGTCTTTATTTCTTTATTTAGTTCATGTTTATGGCATCAATGGAATGGGTGTGAAAGCACTCCAACTTTTCCATCAGATTCCACGATCGTTGCTTGCCGATTACACTTATGTTTGTGTTCTCAATGCATGTTCGCATGCTGGACTCGTTGATCAAGCTCGCTCGATCTTCACCAGCATCGAATCGAAAACAGAAAAGCATTATGCCGCAACGGTAATTCTCAAATGACATATTCTGCTCAATCTGTCAAAGGTGACTCTGATGCTCGTTTTTCTTTTGAAGATGGATTGTCTAAGTCGAGGATCACTGTTCGATGAAGCACAACAGCTGATCAATCAATATGAACTGCATCATCCACCTTCACCTGTCATGTACAGTAAGTCAGTCGGTAGAAGAGAAATATCTATGAGACGGGTTGTGTTTGAGAATATGGAAACAGTTCTCTTCATGATCGAAATGAATGAGTGAATGAATTGATTTCGTTGTAGTGGCATTACTATCAGCTGCAAGAAATCGAAGAAACAAACAGCTAGTCGAAAGCATTCACCAACGGATGAAGAAGCTCTTTCCTCGCTTACCCGATCTGATCACA